>JAJMJX010000012.1:0-309306 GCA_030563745.1 Kodamaea alishanica (nom. inval.)
GCGCGACATTGTCGCGCACATATTATTAATAAAAAAAAAAAAAAAATAATACGAATTATCTTGCATACTGCAAGATGCACAAATTATCACCAATATGTATTTTACAAAATCTCCATTAAACTACAACAACTATGTACACCGACTCAACAAGTTTGCACAGCATATACGACGTGGAAAAGACACCTTAATATCGGATCACCTCATAGACTGTATACGCGCCAACCGGTATTTACAACGGCACGACCTTTCGTCACCGCTTAATCATCGTCAAATCAACACCTTTGATATCCGGGTACAGCCACACAATGCACAGTTGGAGCAGATGCTTTGGCGCACATTGATGCAATACCGCCAAGAATGCGTACTGTGTAGCGAACTTGTGCATGAATATATGATGCACACCCCCAAACCTTCAAATGCAAGTGGAATGCTTTTTGGGTTGGTTGTTGATAATTATAAATATACTTTGGGTACTAATAATGCAAATTTGGAAAGTCTCATTAATTTGCTTCTTAAACAGCGTGACTATGCGAATTGTTTCAAATTGCTCGATGCAACAATTGTACTGGCATCAATGCGTCGCCGACGCATTTGGCGTGAGGTATATATACGCGCAATGCAAACAATTTCTGCCAATACAGCTGTACTCGCTGTACAGATTGCATATTTGGGTGACGTCTCACCCTGGTCTTGGCTCATACTCAATGCATCTGCAAGTGCATTCATTGTTTGGGGATTAATGCGCATCTTTGCCATAAATACCGCATCACGTGTGCGGTTCAGACTGTATAACTCGTCACTATACAATTACCTACACCGGGAAGAGCTTTTAATGGTGAACAAGATGCTCGAGCATTTCGAAGAGTACAATGAGGTCAATGCAACAAATTATCATAATAAAGATGTGCGTGAATTTGCACGGTTGAATATGCACGAGATGCATGGATGGACACTCGAAGCGCAAGCTGCAGGCATCGGCGAAAGCTCCGAGCTCGCGCGGATCGAACGTCTCTTTCGCAAGCAAATACGGTCGAGGCGTATGGCGATCAACGAGCGTGAAGACGCGTTGAGGTTCTGGGAGTACTGGTCTGGTGCTACCAAGTTCGAGTGGGTCGAGCCGGATCAGGACCCAGCTGAAATTGAGAAGTTGTATAAGTAACGACGAGCGAAGCGAGTGAGTTAGGAGTGAGAGTATGCAGTGTATAGTAATAGGCTTAGATATCAGGTAGCGTGGTGTGCATACCGCGAACTCTCGCAGTAACTTCTCTTTTTTCGCGGGGCTAGCGAGGAACTCTCGCGGTGAGCTCCCTGCAAAATGTTCTGCTGGTACTTCCTAGTGTCAGCTCTACTGTAGGGGACGTATTTCAAGGAATGGTTCCATGCGGTGCATTCCTCATGGGGAGCTCCTCATGTGGTTCCTCATGGGTGGGGTCCTTTTGGTCCTCGATGGAGTCGCAGACGACGCCTCTTCCTCTTACATTATCTACGCTCTCCACGTGACTCAGTCACGTAGCTATCAACTCCGAGCGCAAACAAATTCAATCTCCTCACAAGTCAAAATGAGCTTTGTAGAGGTCCCAACACCCGAAGGGCTCGACGTTATCACTGGGCTCCAGTACACAAACCACAGTCATCTCCTCGCCGCATCATTCGACGGCCGCGTGCTCCTATACGACTGCGCCAAGCTTGCGCATGACGCACATCATCATGCACATGTTGAGAAAGTGCATGAATTTACTTCTGCAAGTGCCCCATTAAGTTTGTTGAGCATGACAACAGACGCATCATGCACAAGTTATGTCGGGACTCTTGACGGTTACGTCAACCGCATCGACTTTGAAAACTGCAATTTGCAGCCAATTTATAACACGGCTGCCGCCGACCCAAACAACCACCTCAATGGAGTCAATCACATGTGTAGGTGGGGGGGCATTGAAGACAGAAACACTTCCAAATTGGTTGCAAGCTCATTCAATTCACGTTTTAGTGTTGTCGATACACGTGACCATCGAGCATCTCAATATAAAATCAATTCAAATCGGAAAATCTTCAATATGGACCTGTCATCTCAATATCTAACATTTGCATTAAGTGGTAACGTGATTGAATTATATGATTGGAGAGACTTATCACGACCGGCCGAAACACGTGACCTAGGCCTTAATCTACAAATCAAAGACCTTGCATGCTTCCCGACAGGTGAAGGCTTTGCAATCCTGACCATTGATGGCCGGGTCTCGATGGAGTACTTTGGTGCTGAATTGCAGGAAAAAAGGTACACATTTAAGTGCCACCGGAAGTATAATAAGCAAACAGAAACTGACGAGGTATATCCGGTCAATTCGGTCACGTTCGCACGCGCACAAAATGGACTGGAACTACTGACAGTACCCCCGTTATTACTTTATACGGCCGGATCTGACGGTGCGCTTTGTCTTTGGGACTGTAATAAGCGTAAACGAATTAAACAATACCCTCGGTTTGTCACGGGGGACCCTCCGGAACCTGAAAGCCTTCTCCAAATAGCGCTCAATCCGGACAACTCGCTTGTTGCGGTAGCTTCGAGTGATGATAGCTTTAAAAAGATGCGGAGATTGCTGGATGAGTTAGGTCATAAGGTTCCGAGTCGGATATACGTGCGGAAACTCGAGAAATAGAGTCCCGGGTGTCGCGGTTTTACAGGTTAGCTAGTTTTATATTTTGCATGTTACTTTTTTTTACAGGTTGTTTGTTCTCTCAGATCATCGCATAAATTGCATCACCTACCATCTATTCAGCTCGACCTAACCCGTAAAAGCCACCATTAGACAGGGTGACTACCGAATTGACACTCCTTAGAAACGACCCTAGAATACTTCGTCGAAAATACCCCAAAATGTCCGACTTTAAGGAAGCCACAGCGAGGTTTGAATCATGGCTCCAAAAAGACCAGCACGTAACCATCCTGCCCAAAGTGGCGATTGCCGACTTAAGGGCCGCTCATCAAGGCAGAGGCCTTGTTGCCACACGCGATATTGCCCGTGATGAAGTTCTCTTCACAATCCCTAGAAATGCGGTGCTTAATCTTGAAACTTGCCTGCTCGTCGGAGATAAGCCAGAATTAAGACCCAAATTATTAGGTTTAAACCAATGGGAGTTACTTATCATCATTCTTCTTTATGAATGGAAGGTCAAAAAAGAATCAAGCTTATGGTATCCGTATTTCCGAGTATTGCCTATTGGAGATAATGACAACTATAAATTCAACCAGCTTATGTTCTGGAGTAACTCCGAGTTGGAGCGCTTAACACCGTCATTGATACTTGAACGAGTTGGCAAGGAATCTGCAGATGAAATGTTCGATCGGTTATACCCGGAAATCATATTGAATGAGCTTGGATTAAATGAATTGGACCCAATCTCACGTGAAGAGTATCATAAGGTTGCTACTGTGATTATGTCATATTCTTTTGATGTCGATACTCCGGAGGTACCGGAGATAACGTCCGAAAATGAAAGTGATGAAGAAGAAGAAACCATTTTGAACGACGGGTATTTGAAGCTGATGGTACCATTGGCAGATACATTGAATGCCGACACAAACCTCCACAATGCCCATTTGGTATACACCGACACCGATTTGGTGATGAAGAGTATCAAACCAATTAAGAAAGACGCCCAAATCTACAACACATATTCGGACCATCCAAACAGTGAGATTCTCCGGAGATATGGATATGTTGAAACAAATGGTTCAAAATTTGATTTTGGTGAAATTAAGTTAGAAATGATTAAGAATCATTTCTCGGAATTAAGCGGTTTATCTCCGGAGCAAATCGGAGATTTGTTAAGTATAATCAATGAACAAGTCCTATTAGACAATGATGAAGAAGAAGATCCGGAGGATATCGTTCTTGAATCGTATGACTGTTTCAGATCGAAAGAAGTCATTTTGGAGCTCATTTTCATCGTGCAAATCTTGACTATCATTGTTGAAATTAATAAACTCGACTCAATAAATGTGCTTCCGGAAGAGGAAAAGTCACAGTTGGTTAGCCGGGTCTATAAGAAGTGCTACCAGTTGGTTGAAAGCAAAAGATTGACACATCTTTTTGTCACTAACTTCGATAAGATTATTGAGGCCAGAATGGCCGAATATCCGGACTTTGCAAAGGAACCTTTTAGTGAAGAAATTGATTTTAGTCGTGGGTCTTTTGCAGAAATAGTGCTTAAGTCCGAGTACGCCAGTTTGGTTAATTGTCATGGTATTGAGAAGGTTCTTGGTGAGAAGAAGGAGGGTTATAAGTTCATAGAAGATGTAAAGTTGATTCGAAATATTGTTAAGAAGAGGGGTGGTGATACGAAAGAAGATGTGAAGAGACAGAAGAAATAATGAACGACTAAGTGTGAATAGTATTTAGTGGAACATTGGCAATTACCACGAGCGAAAATAAAAATGACTGAGCGAATTACTGAGCGAAGAATAGTGAGGGATTAACTTAGTAGATTACTGAGCGGAGTATACTGAGCGAATTACCGAGAGAAGAATTACCGAGATTATCGCGAGCTCCCCCTATCGATGGCTGCGAAAAAAAGATTCAGAGCGACTCGCGGGTCTAACGGGGCGTACCTATTTTCACAGCGAGAACTAGCGATGATACCGCGACCACCCACGCTCACCCGGGGACCTCGACTTACTACAATCTACTACGACATCTACAGACTTATTACAATCACTCACGTTCTTTATTATACTACTCAGATTCCAGCTTCTCTGCCGACCCATTCACTTCACCCAACGTCTTCACCACCAACTGTTTCGGTCTTTCAACAACAAATCCGGTCTCTTTCTTCGGTATGAACCGAGTGAACTTGGAGATAAAGCTCGGTCTAGTCTCAGGAGATTTGTACTGACGTGATGCCCAAAGTGCCTGCACTTCAGGGTCAATCTCATTATCAACAAAGTACTTTTTGTAAATGAAATCACCTTCTCTAACCCGGTAATCGGTCTTTTCTTTGCGTAGATTCGAGTACATTTGTTCTTGTTTAAACTCGTATGAAGACTCGGAACATCCAGTATAATCAAAGTTCTCAATTGATTGTTCATCTGAGGTATAAATCGTAGTCCATTTCTGTGATTTCGTACGGAAATAGTAGTCTTCTTCATCAATATCGGAATTCTCGACTCGATCATCAGATGTATCCGAAACTTGAGACGTTAAATCCGAAGCTTGAGACGAAACTTGCGATGCACTTTCTTTGTAAACCACTGGACGATATTCAAATTCGTCTAAATCGGTTGTACTCGTCAAATCAATCTCTTCACCGTCGCGTTTGAATATCGAAGCCAATGTTAGTACAAAACAATATGCCAAATTGAGAATAAACAAGAGTGCGACAATCACATGGATCATTAGTTGGGCATACGCCACATATGTTCTTGTCGACTCATTCAAGTTTAGTTGGGGAATATAGGCAATGCAAAGAACAGTCACAAGAAACCGTGCAAGTGGGAGCGTCCATATCGATGAGATCCACGATACTTTGACATAATACGGTTGGATCATCACCAACGCTACGATCAATACAAACTCCACAACGATAAGGATCACGACTTGGGCGATTCCATGTCCTTGAAGACACCCAACAACCAAGGCCTTGATGAAAATCCCCAAGAAATCAATGACTGTGAAATAAACCTTGTCTGGTTTATAGTGATGGTATAGGAACCACCATAAAAGAATTGTTTTCACCGACGTGTATAGTTTGGAGATCTTGTGGCTTGCTTTCAACTTTAGAGTGATGACATAAGTGAAGATGAAGTAGACGGATAAAGACACCCAGAGTGTGAAGAGTACCAGTGCAAACGTGAGGTTGACAGGGTCGATATGAAGACCCAGCATTCTCCCTGTACCCACACTTTTACCTGCCCTTGGACCTGCCAATGCACTGGAGTTGTGTGTGGAGTTCATATACAACCCAATCGAATCATACAGCGTATCCATACTGAACGCATCGGTTGTCAACTGTTTGATGTTGATGAAAAACCTCGACTTTTGATCGGTATTGGCATGATAGAACAAAAACAAGGTGAGCACCAAAAATGGGAACCCAAAAAGTAACAAAAAAGAAGCGGATGCTTGTCCTGCAAGCAAACAAAGGTTTTTAGGAATTGAATACGTGAATTTTGGAGTTGAATTCACTCTGTATCTATCGATCAAAAGCGTCAAGCCAAGGAACGATTGGTGTGCCAATATCCCGATCGCAATCCAGATACAGAAACATACGATGAAATTAAGCCATGTTGAAGATAGCTGTGTCTCTGAAGTAAACATAGTGAGCAGCTTAAGTCCTCCATTATCAAAAGTTCGGTAGATGTTGTCTGTTTTCATGTGTACTTGTTTCAGCCCATTGATATGTTCCTTCAGCACAAGATTATAACCCAAAAGAGCACACCATCGGAGCTGTCCAATCAAAGGCTGATAGAACCCGGGATATTGGAGGTCCAACCCACCTATAAATAAGGCGAATTGTAAGTATAAAATGATTCTAGGGACCGTTGCATCCAATTGTTTGAGTAAATCAGCATTACAAATGGTAGATGCAATGTATAAAAACGGGTTTGAAGATTCCTGATAAGAAGAATATGCAACAGTAAAAGTGTTGATGAGTAACGTGGTTACAAGTAGTACCAAAATCCCCAAAACCAACATGTGAGAAATCGCTTGTGATTCTACAGGTGTCACATACAACTGATTACACCCCAAAACAGGCGATTCCTCTGTGTTTGAAATGATCAGAAACCGCACCGTATACGAGCCGAGCTTGTGGAGATGACTTGAGATGTCGGCTTCATAGTAAATGATCAATGAATCGTTCAAGTACAATGGACATTCGACTAACGATCCCGAAGAATTGTTGAAAATCGCTTCTATCGATTCGTTCGACTTGCTAAGTGAAGGAAATAATCCGTCGGATACTTTTGGAATCGTTTGTTTGTTTGTATTGTTGTTTTGGAGTGCAAATGGGATCATTGGAGAATTGCCAAACCCGGAGTCCGTTGGGTCCGAATCAGTTTCATTTGTGTATTGACCTTGAAACCGAGGTCCATTATAATAAGCAGTTGTATTTTTGACCATGATCATATCGCAAAATCGTTTGTTTTCATCGACAAATGTTTTATCCATAAATTTGATTTGGGCATGGAAGGTTGTGTATTTGTTTGTGGTGTAGTCAACATCGGTTATGATGGGGTTCCACGTGTTTGTATTGCCGGCATAGTACTCTGGAAAGGCAACCTGTGTATTTATTAGGAATTTGAGTTTTTTGTTTTTGATGTCGAGGGCAGCGTCAACAAGGAGTGGTTTTAATCGGAACAGAGAAGTGTTTGTATGGCATTGTTCGGATCTGAGGAAGACACCAAGCACGGAGGGGAGGAAAAGTAGTAGTAGGAGTATCATACGAACGAAACGAACGAGCGATAGCGAGTGAGTGATCAAGACAAGACAAGAACGAAAGAGCGGTGAGTAGTAATTTGAAGAATGAGAACAAAGAGAAAAACTCGGAACGAACGAGCGATAGCGAGAGAGTTAGAGAAATAGCGGAAAAACAAAGAACGAACTAGCGAGAGAGCTCGGAAATAGCGGAAAAACAAAGGACGAACTAGCGAGAGAGTTCGGGAATAAAGGGAAAATTAGAAATCGAAACAGCGAGGAGAAATAGAGAGCGAACGAACAAGGAACGAACAGTGACTCACTTGCTGAGAAAACAGACAAGTAGCAATAAATTCATTCCACCAAAAACGGCCGATTGTACCAGTACCTCACAATTCACTCACTAATCACAAGTAAGCGGTTTTAGCTCAGTTGGGAGAGCGTCAGACTGAAGAGATTCAGTCACAGTTAATCTGAAGGTCCTGTGTTCGATCCACAGAAATCGCATTATTTTTTTCATCGCGATCTTCATTTTTGTACCATTCGATGATCCAATCAACGTGGTGTTGCATGAGATCGTCATATGGTGTCCACAAACTGATCGTATTGTTCAATCGGACTATAAATTTCTCGGAAATTCTTCAATCTTCTTTATTTCTCTTTATCTCAATAACTACAAAATGTCTTTAGGTACTTTATACGCATTTCATGGGGACATGTCTCCAAGAGTCAACATCTGTGTGGATCTTATCACCCACTACAAGTTGGACTTTAAGATTGAAAGAATCAACAACAGAACCGAAGCCCATTTGAGCAAGTTCCCAAAGGGTAAACTCCCAGCTTTAGTTGGCCCTAAAGGGTTCTTATTGGATGAGAGTTTGGCTGTGATTGAATACCTTTGTTCATTCCTTGATAAAAAAGATTATGAAGCACTTTTGGGTAAAACTGTCGAATCTCGTGTTTCTTGTACCAAATGGCTCAATTATTTGAATCAAGAATTAACAATGAATCTTTTCAGACCATTGATGATGATCAAAATGATTCCATATGATGAAACCTTCTTTAACTATTTCTCTGAAAGATTGGAAATTGCAGTTCCAATTTTTGAAAAAAGATTAAGTGAATATACTTATTTGGTTGGTGAAAGATTTAGTTTGGCTGATTTGGCAGCTGCTGCTTTCTTTCAATGGGCTTATGGGTATTATTACGGTAAGAATATGGTTGATAAATATCCAAACATTGTTAGATGGTGGAACACAATTATTGAGCACCCAAGCTGTGCTACAAGAAAGGCTCAATTTGTAATGACCGATGGGATCGATCAAAACGCACTTAGAGCTGCTGCTGCTGTTGCTGCTGAACCTGCTAAAGAGCCTGTAAAGGAAGCAAAGAAGGAAGCAAAGAAGGAAGCAAAGAAGGAAACTCCAAAGAAAGCAAAGAAGGAAGAAAAGCCAGCTAAGGAATCTGAAGAACCTCCAAAACAAAAGCACCCATTGGAAGCCCTTGGTAAGCCAAAGGCCGTTTTGGATGAATGGAAGAGAACTTACTCTAACAAGGAAACCAGAGAAGAAGCCATCCCATGGTTCTGGGAAAACCAATACGACCCTGAAGAATGGTCATTGTGGAAAGTCGACTTCAAGTATAACGAAGAATTGACCTTGACTTTCATGTCCAACAACTTGATTGGTGGTTTCTTCAACAGATTGTCTGCTTCTACCAAGTACATGTTTGGTTGTATGGTTGTTTACGGTGAAAACAACAACAATGGTATCACCGGTGCTTTCTTGGTCAGAGGTCAAGATTTCGAACCAGCCTTTAACGTTGCCCCAGATTGGGAATCTTATGAATTCACCAAGTTGGACACCTCCGAAGAAAACAAGAAGTTCTTCAACAACATGCTTGCTTGGGATGAACCAGTTGTTATCAACGGTGAATCTAAGGAAATTGCCGATGGTAAGGTGTTTAAGTAGTTTATAGACAACTTTTTATAGTTCATAAAGCTTGTGTACAATTTGATGTAGATGTTGGTGATGCACTACGAGTCTGTTTCTCACTTTTTTGCACCCAATCGAAAAGGGGCACTTTTTTCGCAGTTATTTTTCTCTCCATAACACACTTGCAATTTGTTCACTATTTTGATGTTGCTCGGACTCATTACCGATCGTTTATACTCCAATATTCTGATGATGTAACATTCCCCACTAAATAAAGGCTTCAAAATATATCAAAGCCCACTACAACATTCTGTCTTTTTCATGTTGATGTAAATTTTCGCGACTACGTGGCTCAAACTTGCCCCACAGAAATACTGATCTTTACTAATTGGGAATTTGAAGCCGATCTTTGATTCAAAATTAATTTGATTCGTTTTGTTATTCGCTCTATAGTCTATACTTGAAATACGATCGGCTGTGTGCGGAGGGGCTGTAATTTATGCATTTTGTGCATTCCTTAAAGCCACCTTGACCCGCTGATCACACTATGCATCAAGTTTGCACCAATTAAATATACCTCAATATAAACCTATAAATACTTGACCAATCCAGACATATTTTAACTACCTCGTTAAATCATTAACAATGTCTTTAGGTACTTTTTACTCTTTCACAATCAACAACTCCCCAAGAACCAACTTATGTATGGATTTAATCAAATACTTTAAGTTGGATTTCAAAATCGAACGAATGGATCGTCCAGAAACTAGATCCGAAGCTCATCTTAGTAAGTTCCCAAAGGGTAAGCTTCCTGCTTTGATTTCTGCAGACGGCTTCCATTTAGATGAAACGGCAGCTGTCATTGAATATCTTTGTTCTTTTATCGATAAGAAAGATTATGAATACCTTTTCGGTACCACGCTTGAATCTCGTGTTTCTTGTCTTAAATGGCTTAGTTTCATGAATCAAGATCTTACAGAAAATCTTTTCCATCCTTTGATGATGTTGATCCAAATGATCCCATACGATGAAGAAAGATATAATTTCTGTGCCAATATTGTTGATGAAGCAATCCCAGTGTTTGAAAAACAATTGAGTGAGACTACCTATTTAGTGGGTGAAAAATTCACTATTGCTGATTTATCTGGTGCTGTTTTCTTTCAATTTGTTTATGGGTATTATTTGGGTAAGAATATGCCAGAAAAGTTCCCAAATATTACTAGATGGTGGAAATTGGTTATTGAGGAACCAATTTGTGCTGATAGAAAGGCTGAATTTGTGTTGACTGATGGTATTGATCAGAATGCTCTTAGAGAACGCGCAAAGGCTCTCGCCGCCGAGGCTTAAGCAAAAAAAGGAACGAATAATTGACTATGAAGCAGTTAGAGAATAGACGTATTAAGAGGCCTGTAAACACTAGGACATCCGAGCGATATCGAATGTATTCATGTAAGAAGAAGTAATGAGCGCGAGTGAGAAGTAGTGAGAGTAAGGTAGTGAGAAGCTTGAAATAGCGACAAATAGCGAGAGCTCAAATAGTGAGACGTTTAAAAAATAGCGACAAATAGCGAGAAATCAAATACTGAGAAGTTCGAGAAATAGAGAGAGCTCAACAAAAACGAAACAAAACCGAGACCGTCTCACAGACTCCACAACTCCCTCTACATCTTCTTGCGATTCCCTTCTACACATTCTCATGAAAAACATTCATTAACCCAATATATACAATAGACCATCAACTAATCATTCACCTTCCCTCTCAACTTTGGATACAATCTACCGGCGTGATAGTTGATCGTACTCCACTTTTCCTTCTCTGGCTTGTGTACTTCCATACATCCCTTTAAATCATGTTCAAAAGTTGCACACAAGGTTGAACCTTCACCGTTCGATGCCCAGCAGTTCAACAATGAAGACATGAGCACAAAACACTCGTTCGTCGATTTCGCCACTGTGGGTCTTCTGATCTTGAGTCTGGGTAAAGGAGGGAGACTCTTGGGTGGAGGACCCACTTTCTTATATGCCATTATGTGATTTTGTTGAAATAGATAGCGAGAATTTTTTCATTTTGATAGTCGTACTTTTTTTTTCACTCATACTCTATTTTGAACAAAGTACACGACTTTTGGTAGCGCGCTCAGTGCCAGTTAAAGTTATCTAACCCAGTTGTACGAATAAACATCCTTGACTTATCACCACGGCCCCGGCGACGGTTCTTCTTTGTGTACAAGTTGTTCAACCAGTAGATTCGCCTGAACGGAGAAGCCTCGCCGTACGGAGAGTGGATCAACGCATCGTACCCCACGTCCAGCAATCCGGCTGCGGTATTCAAATCAACTGGAAAGATATCTTTTCTCTGTATGGGACGAAATTTCCCAAGAATCCGTTTCTTTATAAAATTGCTTGTGATTTGCGAGTAAATTTGCTTCATGAATTTATTTTGTTTGCGTACTGTTGAGTATTTCAACCGGCATAAAATATCGATTTGTTCCTGTAGATTGAGCTTGAAGATTTTGAGTAAATGCAATTTGAATCGGTTACGTTGTGCCAAAGAGTTCATTATTAAAGCGTAGTTTGGAATCAAATTGAAATCTTTAGTTGAGTATGTGAAGCCAAAATCCACGATTCTACCCTTTGGAGTGTCGATGGTATAAGCCGAGATTTGAGGGTTCTTATTGCAGAGCTTCAATGGTGACGGCTTGATATCAACAGATGGATGAAACATCACGAGTCCTGTCATCTGTGACGTCATATAAGTTTCGATTTCATGGAGCAAGCACAGCTGTAACGACAACACCTCGAGCTTGATCAAGTTGTTTAGATCACCATGGATCGGTACAATGTTATACTGGTCGAGTGACTCTATAAACTGGAAGCCTTCATTGACTTCTTTCTCGCGTAGTTGAAGTCTAAATTTCTCCAACTCTGATTCTGTATCCAAATTGTTTTTTTGACATACACTTGTAAGGAATTCAACGGCATTAACGTTTTGGTTTCTATGAGTTTCAACATCTTCATTGAAGTCAACGTTAAGTTTGTGTACGTGGACCTTGTCTGTAAATGGCTTCAAGTCAGAAACAAACTCTCGTGGCATCTTTGGTTCAAGCTTATCTTTGTACAAAGGTAACCCCGAGATTGAGCGGTCAAACCCAACCACATTATACGGCAACTTGAACAAGCTAAACCTTGGATCTTGCATTGGAGAGTTCATATCCAAGTTGACTTCGCCTCTTCGAAGAAGCTCGAACTTCCCCCTGATGTTGTTCGAGTCTTGTTGCATCACTGTGATTTGATCGTCTGTTCCCAAGTGGTACCGGAAATACTTGGAGTGAACAGACCGATCCGAGTCGAGCTCACTCAACTTTGTATATATCTCGTCAAGATTCTCCATTTGCTTGGGGTTGAAAACGTTGATATCATTTGGAAGCAGGTTAATTAGTGATCTTCGGTCTAAATAATGGCCGAAATCTCGTGCAAATAAACTTCGACCTTGATTAAAGTTGGCTTGAATCATCAAGTCATGTGGCAGCATCCTTTGGATCTTCTCGACGACTTCGATATGTTCGTTTCGTGGGGGTTTCAAAAGGATCTCTTTCTTGGCCTCAACCTCTTTGTCTTCTCCTTCCTTTGCTGGGATGTTCCCTTTTTGGAGACTGGCTCCTAGTTCTTGTAACGACTTGTCGTCTTTGAAAAGAGCGGTGCTTGCGCTTAAATAGCGATGTTGGTGATGAAGGGCGAGTCCCAGGAATGTCCCGTGACGTATCGGTAGTCTCATTGTGGTGGTGCTAGTATGCTAACTCTAATTTTTGCGCGATATTGAATAGAAAAGCACAGGCAGAAATAGTGCGCGCTCACGGGGAGAAATAGTGAGCGTAACCAAGAAGAGTAGGGGTATTAGCGAGGGGGAAGATTAAGATATGGAGAGTACGAGGGGGGGAAGGTTGACATAGGGAGTGTAGCGAGGAGAGAGAAACGAGAGAATGGGAGAGGTGAGAAAATGACACCCAGATGCAACACATGTTGACTGTACAAGAGTATTGTATACTCTTATTCCCGCTATGAGACTTCTCGCCATTTTTTCTATCTCTCACTATTTTTCCGTCTCTCGTGTTCATCTCTCACTATTTCATATCTGACACTGTTTTTCTTCCTTTTCTCTAGTTTCCCTTCCCGAACTAATCATTATCTCTGGTTTGCCCTTTTCTCAATTATCACTATTCTTGGGCAACCCGGTTTTTTTTCGTTTATCAATTCAAAAATTTAAAAAACTCTGCCGGTCCCAGGAATCGAACTTGGGTTTCTTCGGCCACAACGAAGTGTACTAACCACTATACTAGACCGGCTATTATTTGCTATTGAACCAATCATGCTCTCCAAGTATGCCACATAAAAAGTAGCACTACCTCAACTTCCCTCTCAACTCACACATTTGCATCTCGCATCTCTTTTTCCTGCCCCCTCAATTCTCGCAATTAACCGCGCCGAGTAACTTTCGCGCAGTGGACAGTTCCTAACGATTTCACCGCCACGGACAATCCCTACAAGGCAGTAATCAGATTTGTAGCGAAACAATTTTCGAGATACACATTACACACACTGAGTACAGCCTGAGGAGCTTTGCGGGGTCAACGCCTATTCTCTTCACATTGCTTATAGAGTTCATTAACAATTCCAAGAATTTTTGTGAAAATTACAAAATAACTGCAAATTATATAAAAAATGTTGGTGAAGAAAAATACTTTGGAAATATTACAAAATCAGGGATAGTTAGTGGGCAATCACCAATTAATACTGGAGATGTCTCATACACATTATCCTTGAGTATGTCCCTTATTACCACTTGATACTGGAGATGTCTTTTTTATGTTGCTTCGGAGTGCCCGTTTCAGAAAGCGATGTACACTTTTAGGAGTAGGAGACTGCAAACACGATCTTTGAATTCACAGGAGTAAAGGCTTGACTGCAAAATCCCTTCAAAAAGAAACGAGTGTTTCACCACTTTTATGTGTTTCAGTTCCCCTTACAACTCTAGGTGAAAGGTTGCGTGCACTTAATCCCAAAATGTAAATTAAAACGCGACGCGATGACAAGTTGTGCATGTGCATGAAAAAATATAATTTAAACGTCTGCAACGGTAAAAATAGAAATGCAAGTATTGATCGTGTCAAGTATTGAATCAATAAACGCGTCAGAAATCATATTTATCAAGAATCATCAGTTATCACATCAAGTGTGACCTACAATTTTATAGAATAAAATAATATTAACCAAATAAACACAGAGAGAATTGAAAACATGCAATAACCAGTATCGAACGAGCTTTTTTTTTTCACGCAGTGAAAGAGTTTGGATTTAAAGACTTCAAGAGTCTTTGCAATTCCATTTGTTCATTCAATGCAGTGAGTTCGATATATGGATCGACAGTGTTATTATCGATCTTGGAAGGCTTGGCCTGCATGCTGGTGGCTGCATCAATCGAATAAGTAGATGCCAATGAAGAGCAAGAAGAAGATGTACTAAGTGAATTTCCAAAACTGGTTGAATTGATAGAATTGACCGAACTTGTTGAACTTGATGAACTGATTGAAGATGTCGAGTTTTGTCTGTAATGTTGTTGATTTCTAACAGGTGAACCTCCTCTATTTGGTGATGTACAAATAGATCCTTGTAATCTTTCCAATTCTTTTCTTTGTTTCGATAAGAACTTGCGCATCTTTGCAGCTTTAATCATTTCATATTTGATAGGTTCCAAGAAGGAAGAAAGAACATTACACATTTCTTCATTAGTTACTTTCAAATCCCAATTCAATAAATAAAGTAATTGTCTTTCCATCAAGTTAATATCTTTGACATTAAACAAACCATCTGTATAATTTGCCCAATGATGATTCTTTGGAGAAGAATCATTATGAAATTTCGAACTTAATATAAGACAACTAAGTAAAATTCTATGTCTTGTACATGATAAACCTTGAGCATTTTTGGGTAATTTCAGCTTTAATTTATCCAAATAAACCAACGTAGCCATCAATGTGCCGGTATAAACATTTGTATAGCGAACCAATTTCGTCAAAAATGTCATCAATGAAGGTAATGGTTTTTGTTCACCATTACTTGAAATATAAGTTTGATTTTTCGAATCTTTGCATGGTAACACTTGTAATGTACTGACAACGATCTTATGGATCATGTCCTGAGTGACAGGAGTGTTGATGAAGATGTTCAATGCTTTTAAATCAAGTGAGCTCATATTGTTTGAATGTAGATAATTGAATCAAAAAATTCTAAATACTTATGGATTTAACTTTATTTAAATATTGAAAAATTTAAACTATTTAATCCATATAAAATTTCAAAGCTGGCGTTGTTGATTGGTGTCCAAAGGGATTTTTTTAATTTTCAATTATTTTTAATGCATATCTTATGCATATTGTACATAATTAACTCTCGCTCGATCAATTTAAAATCCAAATTGGGAAAATTGGTCGCGTTTATTGACGAAGGGGGATTTAAAAACGCGATAAAAAATAAAAAAAAAATCGCGTTAAAAAAATATCATGTGTTTAAAATTCAATCTAGGTTCGATTGCGACATTTGTAACTCTTCTTTGAGAATGTCGATTATTGATTTAACAATAAGTGTAAATCAACCTTATTGTATTTAAGTACATTTGCTTAGCAATCCATATGTAGAATAAATAGACAATTAAAAAGCTTACCTTGTTTCAGTATTAACTGTTTCAAGTATGTATTGTACCAATTTAACCTAAAAGATCCGTACCAAAGTAGTTAAATATACTGATCAATAGGGTATAAATCAAATAGGAAAAATCTAACCAGATGTTGATAATACATAAATGCTTGTGTAGGGATGTGTCGCGATATTAAACATTACATTAAATCACACACAGCCGCGAAATTAATTACAACTTTCACGTTCTTATAATTCATATACACTACAAGTACAAAAACTACTCATCCAAAGAAATAAAGCATTGTCATGATGTCAGAAATTTGGGTATACTGGGTCTGTCATGCGTTTGAGTACTCAGACTGGTGCACAGCGTTTTGTCGTCACTTATCATGAAATCAAGTTACTTGATTACAATGCTTCATCTTTTCAAATGCGGAGATTACCAAACCTCCGAATAGTAGGATTTGTATTGATACTATTTATTGAAAAACTAAATAAAAGTGGGAATCATGACCTTTTTATAGTTTTTAAAATTTAATTAAAAATTTTACATTAAAATTACCCGGATTTAAATAATGGTTAGGTTTTTTAAAATTGCTGCGAAATGCGACTGGTAGCGCAGACAATTTAATACCAAAAATCATCAACTTTATGATTTAAACCAAGTAAATTTTCAAAATTATAAAAGATGTCATGAGCAGAATTTGGATTATCGTTTAAAAATTGATCAAACTTTGGAGTTTGATTGTCCTTGGGATGGATATTATCTTGGACAGATAATTCAGGTTGGGGTTCAAACATGGTTGCGGTTGCGGTATCATATTTCAGATTAGTGACTTGAAGCCATAAACGATCAATCTCTGCATTTGCCACAAACAGAAAGTCGTCTGTGGCAAAGGCTGAAAGGTCGACCTGGGGAGGTATAACCTGGGGGTTATCGGGGTCGTTGAGCGAGTACGTGTTCGTGTTTGTGTTCAGTGTGTTCAGCGTGTTCATGTTCAGTGTGTTTGTGTTCAGTGTGTTCATGTTCAGTGTGTTCATGTTCAGTGTATTCAGTGTGCTCGTGTTCATGTTCAGTGTGTTTGTGTTCAGGGTGTTCAACATTTCGTTCAGCATTTTTTCCAGTCTGTCCGTGTCGACATGGTCACCCAACAGATTCAAGTCTATCTGCCTTTCAACCAGAACAGGTTGATCATTGAACAGCTCAAGCTCCTCTTCTATCCCCTTCAAAATTTCATTTTCCTCGTCAAACATCTTCAGACCATTTATTTTCTTAACCACCAGCTCCGCCATAACATTCAATTCATCCAACTGATCGAGTCGAATATCAAAAAACCCAACATTTTTCTCCAATAAGGTTGAATAAATGTCCTTTTTCATAATCATACTAAATATAAGAGAATGAGTCTTTGTAATTCTCCATGAATAGAAATACCGTTGTGATAAATGTGACATTGCAGACATTGAATATTTAAGAATTTTCTCAGTATATGAACAAAGTTTAAACAATTTTAAATATCGTAATCTATAATTTGGATCTTTTAAATTGAATTTATGAATTTTATTTGTTCTCATTCTATGAATCGTAGTATTGAATCGAATTAATAATGGAAACATAACTTGAGTAATTCTATGGATCATATATTGAATTGCTGGATTTAAAATCAAATCTGCTGCATCACCAAAATTAACATGATTATTTAAAATTAATTCAAAAAGTCCCGGAATTAATTCAATACAAACTAATCCCATAATTTTTTTGGTATAGAAAAATGCAAATTCAATTTTCAAATTTTTTTCATAATATAATGATAAATGGTAAAAGATTATCAAAAATAAACCTTTCATATTTATATAATTTTTACATTTTAGGATCTTTAAAAATGAATATTTATACTGATACTTATCAAATGGTACCAAGAATGTTGACAAGTTCCCAAAATGATTATTCAATACTTTTTCCATTTCAGTTATTAATACTGTCAAGTAACTAACTTTTGAAGGATTTCTCATGTTTAAACATAGCTCAATAAAATATCTTAAATGTTTATGATAAATATCAAAAAATAAGAAAGAATTCATAACCAGTATTTCTTTTTCAGTATCATTAATATTTTCATTCCCCTTTTCATAATACGGTAATTTTGTATCATAAAATTTGGGTACAAGTGTTTGAGGATTTCCATATTTATAAGCATTATTTGAATCTGCAACCATAAGTAAGATCCATATCTTACGATATAAATTATCTCTCTTTGGGTCTTTGGCAAGTTCGATCAATTTACTTGGATCTCTATTGAACCCTAATGAATTGGCCATTTGAATCAATACTGCATTAAAGATTTGACTATTGCCTCCATCAGATCCATCTCCATCTTCTGGTGCAAGCTTATGATAAAGTCTCTTTAAAAATGCAAATTGAAATAATACGATATTGGGTTTACGTAATAAATCAAATTGTTCTAAACATAATTGTGCCAAGTCAATTATATTAAGATTAATTGGGTTTGAAAGTAAATATTTCAATTCTTGAGATTTTTCACTCGGATCATTATTTTTTAAATTGCGTTGATTAATTGAACTTCTATTCAGAAATAATAACAAATAACTGATTCTTAACACAACTAGTAACATCCCGATGTAGGCAAAGTCGAGTTTTGAAGTAATCTTGACTTCATCTACGGGGATCTCATTGTATCCCTCAGGGCCAACGAGTCTTGTCATCTCATGTTTGAAGTCTGTTTCATCCAAGATTGGAACAAAAGGGTATACATTTGCGAAAAACTTGTTGATCAATAACCAAATCACTTTTTGTTGAGGTATTAACATATTGATTTTCCCAATCAAATGTAATTTTTGATCGATTTCTCCTTCAAAAACAGTCAATCCTAAAGAAAGTGCACTTTCATTCATAGCGATTCTTTCATTCAATCTCTTTGTTGCATTTGTTTCGTCATTTGGTTTATACATCTCATATTCTTTATCACTATTGATTTCAATCTTAACTCTATCCAATTTTTCCGAACACAAGTAATTCCATATTGTTGATAATCCAAGATCAGATTTAACTATTGCAAACCATGAAAGTGGTCCGAAATTAACTCTTTTAGTCGAATCTAATATATGAACAGGCATATACCCTTCATAAAGATTAATTAAATCATGTTCGGAAGAACACGGATTTATTCCAATTAATCCTGGATTTTTTAAAGATTGTTCATTAAAATTCAATTCTGTTGAACTTAATATTAATGCAGGTGGTAAGTTTGCTATTGGATTTGGAGTTCCCATAGAATCTTGAGGAGACAGAGAATACCCTGCTGGAGATCCAGGGGCCCTTCCTGAAGGATCCCATTGGATTGGTGGTAGTTGTACAGGTACACTTTCAGGAGATAATGCAAGATTTGAAAGTTTTAAAGCTGGATTTGAATATGATCCAATTTGTTTTTCAATTTCTCGTATTCTTTCTTTTAATCTTGATAATTCCGATATTAACTCCGGATCAGGAGCTTCATTTTGAGTTGGAAAATTATTAAAATGTGATTCAATTGGTTCAAAATTTGGTTTAATTCGCTTCTCTTTATTTGAATGTAATAAATGAACTGAAAATAAAGGTTTGTTGTTGTTGGATTCTTCAGCTTGTTCAACACCTTGGAAATCAGCAGCCCAAACGGGTTCAACATATAAGCAATCATTTCCTACATTATGCTTAATACACAGGGAACATGGTTTGCCTCTATTGCATTTTATCTTTCTTTTCTTGCAGAAATTGCAACTTAGTGAGAGTCTGTTGCGTTTCTTCAGCTCGTTAGCGCTCATATGATACCAGTGGTGACTAGTGAAAATTAACAGCTATAAGTAATGAGGTAAAAATAATTTGATTGCTTGATTTATTATTTGAATTTTAGATTATTTTCTTGCTTGGTAGCGCGTCGGGGAAAACGGCGATTTGACTAAAAAAATGTTGCTTATCACCGAGGATGTTGCGATTTGCAGCAATTAGAGAGTTGTCGAGACTTGTCACGCAGTGACAGCTAGAGTTGAGCTATCAGAAGCACACCTGTCATGAGCGACGACTGAAGTAGAATCTATACATTCAAAGACGAATAGTAGCACATTTGTCACGAGCGACCAGAGCTTATAAATGCACACGAGCGCCTCAAGTAAGGAGTTTTCACTAAGCGACTCGATTAGAGCCTTTATAGGTCGAAAGTCTTTCAGAACAAGAGCAGTATATAGAATTCAAGACCCGAGAGATCACATAAGTCATTAATTATACAATTTATTGCAGAGAGTTGTCCCAGACAACTCAGAGCATTAGATTCAAAGTTGTCACAGAGGTGATCTAGGACGTATATAGTTATAGAAAAATCACTAGGTAAGTGATCAGCCGGTGATCACTTCGTTATTTAGGTCAGCATCGCTCTGTATGTACTAGATCTTTCAGAGTCTTGACAGTCAGAGACCCAGTCAGAGATCTTAACAGCATCCAGTTAGATCGGCACTGTGTTGGCAGTATCACTCAGCACCTACTGTGTAGGTCACTTTGTAGGCCAGAGATACAATCATAGATCCACTCAAAGACTTACTGAATAGACCTCTTTGTAGATCTCTTCGCCGTTTAGTGATCACTCAGAACCACCTCACTCTCAAGATCCCCATACACCGACAACAAATTCAACAAATCTTCACCTGCCATATTTGAATTCTCAAAAAACCCAGCCAAACCATCATCTTTTAACCCATTTTGATTGTCCAAAATCCCAACTGAATTTCTCAAATTTTCATTCGATTGACCAAACCCATCAGGAAAAGGTAAATTATAATTAATAATTGGAGGAGTTTTTCTTGTTAACCCATTCACAAGTGCATTTTTAGCAATTTGAGCATTAATTCTTGCATCTTTTAATCTAACTTGTTCTTCCTTTGCAATTCTATAATCTTCAAATAATTTACATAAATATTGTAATTCTTTTATGGTGAAAAATTCAAACATATTTGTACCTTCATGAGAAAATTTTGAATCATTAATTTTATCGAATAAAACTTGAGGATTTTCCATACATTGTTTTAAAACAAAATATGACATGACATAAACTTTATGACTATTTTGATAACGGATACCTAATTTTCTAAAATTCCCAACAAATAATTCAGCTTCTTTTAAAACTAGTTTAAAAAGAATATTAATAATTTCAAGACGTTTTTGATTTGTTGAATTAATTGTTATATCTTTTTTGTGATGAAGTAATCGAACAAAAAGTGAAGAAATAAAATTATGATTTTTAATCATACAACTTTCGACATAAGCAGTGAGAAAGTAATCATAATTTTTGCCAAAAGCTTCGACTGAATTATCTAAAATGTATGATAAAATGTACAGTAATTGAAAAACAGATTTACAAAACATTTTGAACAATTCGATACCCGCATTCATTGAAGCTGATGGCGTACCATCATATTGATTTTCGTAGTGCATTGCAATCATGTAGTACATGCAATTTAGGTTTGTACGGATGGTGATGAAGGCGACGCATTTGAAGACTTTGAAGTAGGCCTCGTTATCATAGCTTCGCCCCGGGTCCAGACTTGCCGTGGACCCTGTAAACCCTCTTGACTCTGTAGAACCAGTTGACTCAGACCCTCTTGACTCTGTAGATGCTCTCGACATCTCAGTTGACTGAGGCGAACTCCTGGACTCTGACTCCCTTGGCATCTCCTTACAAATACAATCCTTGAAAAAATCCTTCCCAAACATCTCAACAAACAACTTCTCTAACTTACTTGTTTCCAATAAAATATCAGCAACTTTTGGTTTCTTAACAACATTTGTAATCTTATTACTAATGAATCTATAAGAATTTGAAATTTGATCCATTTTTGCTATAATTTCATCATGTTCAATCGAACCTGAAAAAGGTAATTTAACATCACTAAATTCGATATTTGGTAACAAACATTGAGTTCCACAATAAATCGAAGTTGCAGCATCATTAAAAGTGATTGAAAACCATAAAGATCTCCAAGTTCTCTTTAAAGATTCATTTTTATTGATTGAATCATGAGTCATATAAAAATCAGGATCTCGATTCAATCCAATTGATTTTGCATGTGTTATGATTGTACCAAATAAGATCTGTGCATCAACACCTCCCAAACCATGACAATCATTCGGTGCAAATCTTCTATAGAAATAATATGTAAAAAGCATTTGAACCAATTTAAAAGTCGATTTCAATTGTAAAGTCTTATCATCAATCAATAATTTTAAGATGTTTACAAAACTCGTTGAACTTATTCTTTCAACATCTGAAATCAAATTTTCTTCTTCTTTTGTATACTGATTATTGAATTTTTCATTATGAATTAAACTCATATAACCAAGTCGAATCATAAGTAGGAAAATTGACAAATTCAAGATATCAATATCATTTTCAATGTTGATATCTTCATAGTGATTGTTTTCACAATTGGGGAATTTTTCAAACAATTTGTTGATTTCATTTGTTAGCAGATTCTTATCGAAAATCCTTATAAATGGAAAAACGAATTTGAAAAATCGGTCGAATAAAATGGATAGATGTAGTTTACTTGGTAAGATTTTTAAAACATGTTGCTTAACGATCGTGTAGTATTCCAATCTGGATTTGGAATTGATAATTATAAGATGGGGTATCGAATCATCGTTTTTGACCTTCTTCTTTATAGATTGTGGTGCTATCACCGGAGCTTTCATATTTAAAGATTCTACTTCACTAATCTCATCTTCATCTTCATCTTTTTCAACCTTGATCTTACTAACAATCAAAACATCTTCTTCCATAAGCTCATCTTTTTCAGTAATTTCATCTTTTAACTTCGGCTTTTTCAGTACTTCATGAGTATTTGAATTATTTCTTTTACGTTCATTTTTAACATAACGTGCTAATCCTCCGGATTTAAACAACATAATTGCAAAACTTCGTATAATCTTTATGAATGGATCACTTTTTGTTAAGCCAATATATGAAAGACATCCTTGATTTTGCCAAAATGATCCTTCTAAATTAAGTGAAAAACTGGCATTTGAAAAAAAATTAATTGAATCATTTTTGTTAACTTTTAAAATTGCATTTGGTCCAAGGTATATTTGCACCAAATCATTTTCTTTAAATTCCAAACTTGTTGGAGAGTTGATTGTGATGTTACTTGTAGGACTAAAGTTACTAGTTGGGGTGAATTTATGAACCAGAGGAAGCAGGGTTTTGGGCGAGCTTCCAGAGGATGGAGAGTGTGACAACGGAGGAGGACGGATAGGTCCTGAAGTGGGTGTTTGAGGGACGTGTACGTTGTGTGGTGCTGGTTGTTGAGGAGGAGGCAAGTGAGGCATGTGCAGCTGTGAGAACTGGGACTGACCCATACTGAATCCGGGCACATGAGTTGGTAGTCCGTGTGTGGTGGGTCCTGTGTGGACTGGTTGTGTGTGGGCAGGTCCTTGTGTGATAGGTCCTTGTGTGTGGACTGGCGAGTCGACTGGTTGTGCGTGTATTGGTTGTGCATGTACTTGCCCATGTCTATCATCTTGAATATGTACTGGTTGCCCTTGTCTATCATCTTGCATATGAACTGGTTGTTGTATATGGACCGGTTGCTGTATATGAACCGGCTGTTGAAGATGAACCGGTTGTTGTAGAACCGGCTGTTGTATATGTACTGGTTGCTGTATATGTACTGGTTGCTGTATATGTACTGGTTGTTGTATATGAGCTGGCTGCTGTATATGAATTGGCTGTTGAACTTGCCCATCATCGTGTAATGACCCCTCCACATGTACCAATTGTGGCGGCGGAAGTATATGTTCTCCCAATTGATGGATATAACTCGAAGGTTCTTCATCCTTCAGATTCCCTTCATAATAACAAAGATGTGCTATTGATTTTTTCTTACATGAACCACATATTGGTCTAACTCGATCACATCTAGATTTGCGTTTTCGACATACTGAGCAAGATGCAGGCACTCTATATCGTTTTTTATAAGCAGATTCCATCTTAAATAACAATCTTATGAAAGTGTTGGTACAAAAAAAAGGATTTAAATTTACCGAGGCATGGAAATAGAGAGAAAAAAAAAGGGCTTTGTGAAGACTTTTTTTGTGGAGTTTCCGGAGAAATTGAAATGCAGGAATACGAGATTTAGTTGGTTTAGTAAGGGCAATTACGATAGCAATTTCAAGTTGTGATTACAGGATCAGGAAAGGAGGACAAACAGAAAATTCATCAATATCATAGTTGGACTTACGCACAATATTAAGAACAATATAATAAAAGTCTGAGTCATAACGATTGATTTTTCCGATTGTATTCGAAATTTATACGAAACTAAACGAATGATTATGTAATACTTACGTAATCGTGTAAATAATAAAAAAAACGCGTCGCGTCAAATAATTAATAATTTTTCATCACTTTATCAAGCATGAGTGACTATGAGTTGGATGATTTCATAGTTGAAGAGCCGTATGGAGAAGTAGACAAAAGGGATAGAGAGGGAGATGACGAAGAAACACCTGACCGTTTAACCGCACTCACCAAATCACTCAAAACGAATCAAACACCAAAACAAAAACTCCTTAAAGCACACATTGCAGTCTTGGTATCTGCACTTGGAGGTCCAGACCACACTTCATCCGAACCAGTTCCTCCCTACAAGCTAGGACACGATGCCCTTGCATGCTTGAAAGACATCAAGAGATGGCTTAAAGCTGTTGATGAACGGAAACAAACTTATGAAGTTGCAATTGCATGTTCAGAATCAAATTTAATGAATGATTTATGTACAATAATTTGTCAATTTGAAAAATCAAATAAACGAATAATTGAAAGAATTAGATTATCATGTTTAGAATTAATAGTACTTTTAACATGGCCAATTGATGAAATAATTGAAATTTCAAATACACAAAAACTTGAATATCAAGAGATTAAAAAGATTCAATTGATTTATAAAAAGTATATATTATCATTTATGGGTGGGAAAACCATAAAATCGATATTAAAATTATCGATTCCAATCATTAAGAAATCAAAACTTGATAGAGAACCTCGTGATAATTCGATTTTACGATTAATACTATACTTTATAAGAAACATTTTATTTATTGAACCAGCTTTTCAATCAATTTCAACAAAATCTCTGAAAAATTTGAATTTTTCAAATAATTTACCATTAAATTGTACTATTGATGATATTTCAATTAATAAAGTATTGATAATTTTTGAATCAAATAAAGTTTTAATCTTTTTATTAACAATTTGTTCATCATTAGGTCAAGATTTTGATAAAGAATTATTTGGTTCAATTTGTTTAGAATGTATTTATCTAATTATAAAAGGTTTAAAAATTAATAAAGATGAAAATATTGATGCTTCCAAACCTTTAAATTCAATTAATTCAACAATTGGAATGAATTTAAAAGATTTATTAAAAACTGAAGATAATCGTAAAAAAATTCATCAAAAAACTTTACAATCTCGTCATACAAGATTTGGTTCATTAATTTCAATCAAATCAAATGATAAATCTTTTGTTGTTTCAGGTCAAAAAGCTCTTCAAAGTACAAATTCTTCATTAGAAAAATTGGATCAAACTAAAAAATGGAATGATAGAAATCATTTTAAATATGATTCAGATGATTTTATAAAGCAAAGTTTACCAGTGGTGTTAAATTTGAAATCGAAATTGATACTTGTTGAATTTGTTGAGCAATTTCTTGAGGGAGGATGTTTTAACAATTTGATTGAATGTATGAGTTGGATAATGTCGAGTAGGGAGCTTGAGGTGATTGAGGAGTATGAGAAGGCGTGTTATTTTATGACAGTTTCATGGTTTTTGAATTATAGGGGACCTTCTCGGGGACAGGGCCCTTCTGAGGGCCCTCAGAAGGGCGCAGAGGAGGGCACAGACTCCGGAGAATCTCCTCCTACATACGGCTCAGTTGGAGCCGGATTAAGTGAAATCAATTTCATTCTCATCATTTCATACCTCCGTGAATCCTTTGTCAGCAAAAAATGGAGCTCCCTCCACGTTGCAATGATTTGCTTTAATGAATTACTAACCCTTTCCAACTCACTTTTCAATAGTAAATTCGATTCAAAAGATAAAGAACTTGCAGAAGGAATTATTCGAAAATTATTTTCATTTAATGATTTTTTAAATTTAATTATTCAAATCCCCAAATCAGCTTCAAAACATTCACCTGATTATCTTAATATTAGTATATCAATAGTTGATATTATTTTAAAATCTTTTGAAAGTTTTGCAAATCAAGATATCAAATTATATGTTCAAGTAAAGAAAAAGAAAGCTCACAACGATGACGAATCTGATGAAGAACTTGACAAGGAAACCGAACAAATTAAAAGAGAACGAAGATTGGATTTTAAAAATTCAGAAATACGATTCTTTCAACAATCAATCGTAACTACATTTATTGAATATCTTTCAAGGTATCAAGATTTAACAAATGAACAAATTAAAAAAGCTTTACGATATTTCCATAAACTCTTTGTTATTAAAAAAGATTTTATTGGACTTTATAGATTGGATTTTATGAACTTGCTTTATAAATTAAGAAACTATCTTGAAATTCATTCCAAAATTAGAAATCAAGTTGAAGAATTCATTTACTATTTCATGAAGAAATTTAAAGAATCATTTAAACGATTTCCAATTCCAATTGAAATTTTATTTCCAAGATTTGAAGATCCAGAAGTTAAAACATTTTTATCAATTGGTGAACTTTATTTGAAGAAGGATGAAAAATCAACACCAAGATTAGCAAAAGAAATCGAATTTGTAAGGGAATTATCAATTGACGACCAATTTAAGATCTTAATAAGTGGACTTTATTCTCAAGATAAACAATCTTTTGTTGAATGGCTTATTGAAGACTTGTTTCGTATTTTAAAAGAAAAAATCGAACAAGATTCACCATGTTTCTTGAATCCAACACCTCAATTTAAAAGGTTGATAATCAATAATTCGTATATCAGATTCTTATTAAGAATCATTGGATTTGAATTACCATTTATTATGGATGATTCTTGTAAATTGTCTTCAAGTATAAGTCTTGACAGTTTGACTGAGAGTTATGATTTGATCAAGAAATGGAATAGTCAACAACCAGTCAGCTTTGAAGATGGAAAAGATGCAAGTTTCTTTGTAAGAACAAGAGAAGTTGACCATGAACATTATGATGGGAATTATGATGAATATTACGATGGAAATGACGATGAGGACTCAATTGCATTTATTGCCAATGGTAAGAATAGCAATGATCGATATAATGAATTAGATCAGTTGGAAGATTTGGAACGTTCTTTACAAGGCGAAAAAGGTAAAGCAAGAAAGAAGAAATCGACTAAAAAATTAACTAATAAATCACATTCAAGACGTCCTCCATCATTCGAGGTTGATGAACCTGCACCAGTCAGATCGGCAGAGTTTATTCATGATTCGGATGATGAGTCAGATGATGAACGAGAACAATTGTTTTTTGCTCGTGAAGAAAGATTGCGTCAAATGTTGAATGAAACAGGAGGAATCGTTAATCAGGAACAATTGAATGAGTTTAAAAAGGCATGGACGAATTTGGAGCTGACGAGTGTGAAAACAAAACTGACTGTTTCGGTGGTTAATGAGTTGTTTGTGGGAGAGGATCAAGAGGATCAAGAGGATCAAGAGGAGGAAGAGCGAGAGGCGAAAGAGGATCAAGAGGACTCAGAAGAGTTGGAGCAGGAGTTAGAGGACCAAACAAATCCAGAATCTCCTATTGTACAAAAAAGAATCATTGACGAAGATCATATTCAATTCAAAAAGAAAAAGCAGCGTATCATATTCAGCGATGATGATGAATAATGACTATTCCTTAATGTATGTATTCCATACACGATGTACTCACCTGTCGTCTCATGTATATATTCCATGTATAGTATTAGCTACACAGTGTACTCACCTGTCTCCTAATGTATACTCGCATGTGTAATTCCCTACACAGTTGAGACTTACCTGTCTTGTATGTATATACTCCTCACGTACTCCATGTACCATGCATACTCCTATATACTCTATGTATACTCACTAAGTTTCTACACAATGTCCATCGGAACCCTCACCAGCCATACTCGTTCTAATACTCATATAAGAACTTATAAACATAATCAGAAATCCAAACAATGTACATCCAATCGTTGGTAATAACTTGTAAATTAAAAATTGTTTTCTCTCTTTGAAACTTGCCAATTTGTAATCAAATTCTTTTAATGATAATTTAAGATAACATAATGGAGGAATAATATAAGCCATCAATGAAGCAGAAGTTGCACCAATCAATTCAAGAATTAAACCCAAATTACATGTGAAAAGTGATACAGACATTGAACTGAAAACCAAAAATGAAGTTATAAAGAAATGCTCACGATTTGAAAGTTCTTTTCCCTTTATAATATCTTTTAAAACATCTCTAACGACAAAAATTTCTAATGGGAAAGTTGTTAACATATTAAGTCCAAAACAAAATCTTGCAATGTTAATCCAGTTATCATCACTTTTAAAATTGTTTAAGATATTACCTTTTGTTTTATCACCAAAAGTCACCATACCATTAATTCCCATTGCTAAACAACAAATCATCAGTATAATACATGCAATATGAGTTAATTTATTGAATTTGGCCAAACTTGCATTTCTCATTGAATTATAAATAAAAGTTGTATTATGATGACAAACTAATGCAAATGAAATTATTGAAATTGCTTGAAAAATCCGAGTATTAAAAAGTTTAATTGGTGAAGCTCTTTTTAAACTTGAATCAATAAATGGAGCTCGAATGATCGTTAATAAAATAATGATCAACATTCCAACAAGTGCAAAAGCTGAAGCCTTTGCAAGTTTTGAAATATCTTTATTTAAAGATAATGGATATGAAATACAAGTTGTGAAAATAATAATGATTGAATTTCGATGAAATAAAAATCCAAAAACTGAATGTTGGAAATTCTCTGATATAAAAGCATTTAAAACATGAGGAATTGTATCACCAATTATAATACAAAATGCCATACAACCTCCATATGCAAAGGACAGGATTGATAATAACAAGATGATTCTTCCAGGTTGACCAAAACATTGATATACTGTATCCTGATACGAGCGTGAATTTGTTTTTGTCGAATTAATAATGATTAAACGTAAAGTCCAATCAATTAAAAATGTAAGTAAAATCATCACCAAAATCCCTCCAACAATACCACTATTCCGGAATGCAAATGGTTGACCAATGATCCCAGCACCCAAAATCGAATTGGCCATATTCATAAAGGCCATTCTCATACTCAGTTGAGCATTTGAAGTATCTTGTTCTGTTTCAATTTCAAATTCTTGAGGTGTATTTTCAAAATCAAGCAGATCGAGTTCGAATTGATCGATCGAATTGGTATCCAAATCTCCTAAGAGATGATCTTCATGCGACGGTACCATATTTTCTGACTCGGGAGGGGTTGATTCGGTGGCCAGTGACCCATTGGTATCATTCAGTGGGACTGTTTTATACTCCACCATTTTGTTGATTAATGATTTAGATAAAGATAATTGTGAGGGAAAATACAAAGAGAAATTGCGGGTGAAAAATACACCGAGAAATTCTGTAATTAGTGAAAATACCGAGAGAGACAACGCGAGGAAAATAAAGTGCGGGAGAAATACACTGCGAGGGAAAGTACCGAGACTCAGTACACCATGAGATGTAGGCTACAGAGATAAAGTAGATAGCGCAGTTTCTAACACGCTCATTGAGCTACTTTGTAGTCCAATTTGCATATCAGTTCACTCTATACACGCTCGGTGATCTAATCGCAGACCACTTCGCATATCACTTCACTTTATACACGCTCGGTGATCTATTTGTAGACCATTTTGTTCGCACCGCGAAAACTCCACAATTACTGAAATCCGCACAAAAAAACCAAGCTCATCTCATCATATCATCATCAACCATGGCTTACAATAACAACAGAGGTGGCTACAAAGGCAAGTTTGGTGGCAACAGAAACCAACATAGCTCTCAGAGTAAATTCAATAGCAAGTCGTATGGTGATCGTGAGGCTAAAACTCGTGAAATCAAAAAGGCACTTACACATAGAGCTAGATTGAGAAAAGGATATTTCAAGTTATTAGATAAAGAAGGGTACTCTCAAGATAAGCAAGAGGGGCAAGGTAAACAAGAAGGAGAAGAAGGACAAGAAGGGGAAGAAGAATCAAGACGCGAAAACAGATACGAACAACGCGAACCAAAACATGAACCAAGAAAAGAAACACCACGATTAACCTTTCAAGAACGGTCCAAACTTGTTAAAGAGCGTAAAGAACAAAAACGTCAAGCAAGATTAGAAACTATACAACAAAAAAGACAAACTTTTGAATCCAAATCAAAAGAACGTGAATTAAAGAAAGATAAACTTGCCAAACGAACCAAATCAGGTCAACCATTAATGGGTCCTCGTATAAATAATTTACTTGAAAAGATAAAACAAGATATGTCATGAATTCTATAAACTATAAAGGTAGTTAGTGTTGAGTACAGATCACTGACTGGAGTAGACCACTGAGTGACTAGTGCTGAGTAGAGAACAAAGTAGATCACTTCGAATTATAACCTATAAGTGATATTTCTAAACCACATTAATAAATCATAAAAATACAACGTACTTAACCTCTTATGATATGACCACCAATTCTTAAAATAAAATAAATTCCCCTTTAACGAATAAGGTTTAAAATTTTGTTGAATTTTTTCATTCACTTCATCATAAACAACTTTTGCACAATAACTTGCCATTATTAAAAAAGTTCGTTCTGGACCCAATGGATTATTTAATTTTTCATCTAAATTTCGAGTTAAATCATTTGTTTTTAAAATAAGTAAAACAATTCGAGGCATTGAACTTAAAATTTCCATTAAATCTTCTAAAATCCCTGTATTATGTTGTAACAGATTTTGAATATTCAGAATTTCATCTTTTGTTCTTGCAGTTTTCATGATTCCTCCATTTTTATTCATAACCATATCTGGTGAACGTCCAGTTATTGCAGACATAAAGATAAGGAATTTTTGTTCACCTTCAATACCTGCAAATCTTTGAGTATATTTCTTCATTGAATCTAAATCATTATCTAAAATTGAAAGCCAAAAATGAGAATAATCTCGTTTCATTTGTAAAGGAATATCTCTATATAATCCATGATCATATAAAATGATTTCAAAATTATTACGATTTGAATTTGATGGAATTATCAGTCGAATTGCTAAATTTCCTCCATGAGGATCACAATGAAGTCCAACATTTGGTACAAAGATCATATTATTAAAAATATGTGAAAGACATGCTGAAACTTCTGATGGATCAATCTTGTTTTTTTGTAAATATTCCATATTATCTAATCTTGCACCTGATAAACATTCCATTACTAATATCCGCTTATTTGCAGATATAACTTTTGGAATTCTTAAAGCAGTTTTATCTTTTAAAGGTTCAAAATATTTAGAAGTTTTTTGTGAATTTTGAGCTTCATTAACAAAATCAAGTTCAACATAAATCGAATTTTGCATCTCATCACTTAACCAAGTTAATGGATATTCAGGGAAAACTAATTTCATTAAATTAAATATAGTTCTTGTTAAATAAATATCGATTGGAACGAATTCTTGAAGCAGTGGATGTTGTACTTTAATTGCAACTTCTTGTTGATTTCCTTTAAGACGACCAATATGAACTTGTGCCAACAGTGCAACTCCAATAGGTTCTTCAATAAACTCATCAAATAATTCATCGATCGATTTACCTAAATCTGATTTGAACATTTGTGATATCTCTTCCAACAGTGATCTTGGACATTTATCTTGAAGAGGAACCATTGTATCTGTCCATTCAGGAGGAAGTAAATACGTTAAAGCGGAGAGATGTTGTCCCAACTTGATATATATCCCACCATTTGCTTCTAAAGCTTGTAAAGTGATTTCGGCCGCTCGTTTATGAGTTTTATTAAGTTCAAGATTGCGTTGTTCAGAAGTCTCAAACTTGGTTGATAAGACTTCTCGATATAACATGAAACATTTTGTTGTTGCAACAGTAACGATTCCAATTCTTCTTGTTGTTAAAACGGCATGTTTGACCGTATCATTCGTATTATAAAGTACAACTCCACTCAATCCAAGTATAAGACCGAGTTTGAAGGAAGTGCCAAATTTTTTGGGTGGTATAGGACTGCTTGAAGCAAGTCGTTTGGTGTTTATATTTGAAACACTTTTAAGAAAGGTGGTGGTTATTCTGGGTCGTGTGAACATGATAGTGATTAAAGTGTATGGTTTATTTCAATTGCGATTTTTCGCGGTACGACCGAGCCAACAAACGAATAAGCGAGCAAGTTAGTGAATCGAGCAAGTTAGTGAATGAGGGAATGAGTGAGAAAGTAGTGTATGTGAAGAGTAGCCAATAGGCGCAGAGTAGTGAATAGCTAGTGGAGAGAACTGGAGATCAGTGGACATCGGAGAGCAGAGAGCATGAGCAGTGCTGAGTAATTAGTGAGTAGTGCTGAGTAATTAGTGACGATAACCGCGACAAAAATAGAAATACGGCGAGGAAAAATTAGTGGGAGAACTACGAGTAGATCTTGCAGATCTTATGATTCTCATGTCTTATGTGAGTCTCATGTTCGTTATTACAGGAGTCTCATACTTGCTACTACAGGACTCACTACTTTAAGTATTACATGTTCATACGTCTCTAGTATCTTATTCGTCTCTAGTATACATTTTCACATTTCACATTTCATTATTCATATCATCTAAAACAATTCCTCTCCAGTTATCTGGTCAAACAAGTTCAGATTACTCAAAAAGTCCAAATCAAAATCAAGCAACCCATTAAGATCGTCATTGATCAATTCTTTGTTTTCAATCGAGTCCAAATCACCTTGAAAAAGCCCAATAGTTTCAAACATAGACGTGCTCGCACTCGCCGGAGTTGCCAATTGAATATCCGAGGAAGAAGATGATAGGGTGGATGGTAGTGGATTCGTGGATGGTACTACAGTGGGTGGTATAGGAGATAACGCAGCCGGTACTAGACTCGCCGAAGTGACTGGTAATGGAGACAATGCAGGTACTAGACTTGTTGAAGTGACTGGTAACGGAGACAATGCAGGCACTAGACCCGCCGAAGTCGCTGGCAATGGAGACATCACAACCGGACTCTTCACCGGTACATCCTCCTTTATTCTCTTGAGTAACCCATTTCGAATATTACTTTCTATACCTTTCCCTATACTATCACTCCTGAGCAAAGTATGATCAAATGGACATTTTCTTTTTTTAGATTTCATTAATTCACCATTGGTCAGTTTATCAAATTCGCCGATTGGTGCAGTTGTTATTTGAGATATTGGACATCTTTTAAAATCAGTTGATGATTTTGTTGGACTCGTTGTAATTACAGGACAAACAACTGAAGGTGAAGAATTTTTAAAATCAAGCACTTTTTCATGAATTTTAGCATAATTAACACCATTCATCTTATTTGAATTACTTATAAAAGTCATATAAAACTTCCATACTTTTGAAATCTTTATTGATTTTTCATTTTGAAATGATTTTTCAACTAGTAAATTAATTGTTTTATCAACCAATTCAATTAATTTTGATTTAATAAATTCTTCAATATCACATGCAAATTTTGCTTTCAATTTTTGATCAATAATTGCTTGATTTGAAGCAATTTGATTTCCCAACATTGAACGATGAGACAGGTCCAAAGAATAACTTCGAGCTCTAATAACAAGTCCAATCACAACATGAATAATACAATTCAAAGATTCCGTAATCAGCAGTAAAATATAAGAATTTGAAGTTGAAAGTTGCGATTTCAAATATTCAATATACTCATATAAATTAATAAAAATATTTGGGATTATAAGATGTAATATTTGATTATCATTTGAATCTTCTGCTTGAAGTAAGATCACATAGATAAGAAAGAATCTTAAATAACTAAGGATTGAAATTATTTCAAATCGTTTGAAATGTTCGAATTTTTCAAGCGATGAATTATCCAGTAACCAAGTTGAACATTGATTAATCAACAGTTCAAACATCAGGATCTGTAGCTTTGGTTCAACTCTCCAAATCCCATGATGAATACATCCAAAAATCTCAGAAATCAATTGATGAACATGTAATGAAAGTGTTAATTGTTCTAGCATTGACTTTGAAGAAACATACTTTAAATGATGATTTTTAGTCTCTTCAATATATAAATGCATTTTTTCAAGTAATTGATCAAGTTGATTAGATTTTGATACTTGAAATGTAGCCAAATTACAAAGACGAATCAAATCATTCCAAAGATATGAAAGATGAATTTTCAAATCTTCATCGTCTTTATTAAACTGTATTAAATCTGGATTTGCCCAAATATTTAAAACTTTTTCTTTTGCTAGTAAAATATCAAATAAATGTTTCAACAAGTGTGAAAATTTCAACATTTGATCTTGTTGAATAAGTTTATTAAGTACAACAATACAACATGCAATATCTTCTAAAGAATTGATCTCCAAGTCAAGTTCAACGGTTTTTTTATGCTTATAAAGTATAAGTTCTTCAACATGTTTCAAGACAGGACTTGTTAATTCATTCTTGATCTCAAATAATTTTTCAAATTCTTGAGTTGGGGATGCATAAAGGGTTTGTAAAGATTCTTCAAGAATTAAAGTCAACATACAAAGGTACGTACATTTTGAAGTGAGTCGATTAAATAAGGTTTCATCAGATAATCTGGGGGACTTTGAATCGTTGGTAAGATTAAGCCATATCAAACCATCATTTTCTTTGATTAGAGAGTATAATCGTTTCTTATAAAAGATGAGTATACGACTTGATTCTAAATTTGAATTGAAGTAATAATCAAGTAGATAAACAACTTGTTTGTAGTTGAGTTTTCCTGATAAGTTCACGGTCATTCCCCACATTTTCTGGATTCTAATGAGTAAGTCTTTTGCTTTGTGTTCCATTTCATTGTATTCTACAGTTTCTTTGTCAGCTCCCTCGGAAGGGGGAACTAATGCGGGAGCTAGAAAGGTAGTTGATCCGGAAGAGGAAGCTAGTGTACCATGAGAAGGACCCTCTGAGGGATCAGATTGAGGATCTTTAGAACGATCTGACGGAGACCCTGAAGAGCGATCTGATACTGGACCTATGGAACGAACAGATGCTTCCCGACTTAAGTCTGAGGCACTTTCCAATAGGCCTGAGGAACCACCCGATGATGCTGACTCGAAATCAGGCACTGGAGAATATTTACCAAGGGTGAAATCAACCCCAACAACAGGACACTTTTTTTCCGAATTCTTTGGTTTATTCAACTTGTACGTATGATACATTTTTTGTAGATTTGTAATCTTAAACCAAAGAGTGGTAAGATGAGGATCTAATTTAATTAAATTAATCCAAGTATAAGTATCGATATAACGAGTCTTTTTAGTTCCTTTTATAGTGAAAGTAAAATTATCTTTAATTATCAACTGATTATTCAAAGGTTTTAATTTACTTAAAATTGTAATAACTTGTTTTTGATCTTCAAATCTTGAAGGTAATTGTTTTAATACAGATAATTGACGTTTTAAATCTTCAATTTGATTTCTTTGATTTGCAATCAATTTTGAATTCGAAGATTTCAATTGTTTATATTCATTTGATTGTTCAACAGAGTTTGTAATTTGAGTTTCATTTACTTCTAAATCATTCGACCAATGAGGTTCTAAATATTCACATAAATGTGCCACTCCATTTCTATTACATCCACCACAAGAAGGTCTAACTTTATCACACTTGACTTTTCTTTTTTTACAAACAAGACACAGAAGGGGGACCCTTCGTCTTTGTTTGAGTTTGTCGGTCATAGGACTTGGTGGTTAATAGTGAATGTGAGGTAACTGAGGATAGTGAATGAGGTTAGTGAAGATAATTAGTGAGGATAGTGAGGATAATTAGTGAGGATAGTGATTAGTGAGGGTATTGAGGTAGGAAAAAATAGGAAAAATCACAGAGACAACAGAAAAGATTTAGATATTACCTAAGCACTACTGACTAACTAGTTGTACATAGTGATACTGCGCATCTATACTACTAGAGATATAGATAGTAGAGATACTGACTGACAGGCAAACTACGTAAAGACAGAGATTGAAGATACCAAAAGACTGATACACAGACACGTGCAGACCGACAGACTGACACATACTGACTGACACATACTGACACATACTGATTGACACATACTGACACACACAGACTGAAACATACAGACTGACACATACACACACTACACTATCACACCCCACTACACAACATGTCCGCCGGAATACCAGTCAGGCTTCTCAATGAAGCTCAAGGCCATATCATAACACTCGAATTAATCACAGGCGATGTATACCGTGGGAAACTCCTTGAAAATGAAGATAATATGAATTTATCACTCTACGATGTTGTTATTACAAAAGGTCAAACCGGAGATGCTTCATATATGAATCAAGTTTTCATTCGAGGTTCAATGATACGTTTTATAAGTGTACCAGATATTTTAAAAAATGCGCCAATGTTTTTTATGAAACCAGGTGATAAACCAAAACCTCCAGTTAGAGGACCTCCTCCAAAACGTCTGAAACGATAAATATACTTTACCTAGAGAACCTCCTCCAAAACCTGAAACGATAAATCTACTTTATTAAATACTTATGTCATAGTTACTAATTCTTCAGCAGATGTTGGATGAATTGCAATACAATTATCGAAATCTTTCTTTGTAGCTCCCATTTTAATTGCAACTCCAAAACCTTGTAAAATTTCAGCACTTGAATCTCCAATTATATGTAATCCAACAACTTTTTCATCCTTACCTTCAACAATGATTTTATATTGAGTACCAGATTTTAATTCATCATTTTCCATCATTGCATAATACATTGCGTTAAATTTAGAATTATAAACCTTGATGTTTTCTTCACCATAAATTGAAATTGCTTCCTTTGTTGATAATCCAATTGATCCAGCTTCTGGATGTGAGAAAATAACTGAAGGAATATTTGTATAATCTAATTTTTGATTAGCAAATTCTTCTTTACCTGAAAATAAACGATTTGATAAACGACGACCTGCTGCAATTGCAACTGGAGTTAATTCAACTTTACCAACAACATCACCAAGTGAAAAAATCTTTGGATTGACAGTTTGTTGATATTCATCAACAATAACCATTGACTTATCATTGATTGTAACTCCAACTTTATCTAATCCAATATCAATAAGAGATTTTCTACCAACAGTCCAAATCAATTCATCAACAATTAATGTTTTGTCATTTTTCAAATAAACTTTCTTTTGATTTTCACCATATTTTTCAATCTTAACAACTCCAGATTGTTTAATAACATCGACACCTAATTTTTCAATATAATGATTTGTAATGAAATTTTGAATAACTTCATCAAACAGTCTTAAAACTGTATCACCTCTAATAACCAAACTAGTTTCAGATCCTAAACTCTTAAAAATCCCAGATAATTCAACACCAATATATCCAGCTCCAACAACTGTAACTGTTTTAGGTTGTTTTTTTAATTCAAAAAATCCATTTGAAGAAATTCCTAATTCAGCACCTGGAACATCTGGTGGAATAATTGGTGCACCACCAGTTGCAATTAAAATTTTTTCACTTGTAAATGTAATTTTTTCACCTTTTTGATAATCTTTATTAAGAAATTCAATTTTTTGATCTCCACTTAATGTAACTTCAACATCACCATTTGAATTAATAAAACGTGCAAATCCAAAAACATAATTAACACCTTCTTTAATCAAATTTCTTTCATAAATTCCATTCAATCTTTCAACATAAGCATCTCTTTTTTGAGCAATTGAATTCCAATCAAAATCCCCATACTTGACTTCACCATCTTCTTTTGATAAACCGTAGGATTTCAAGTGATGTTTCTTATGGGCCAAATCGGCTGCGTACCACATGACTTTCTTTGGAACACATCCAACATTAACACAAGTACCACCAAGTTTATTGAATTGAGCTTCAATAAGTAAAACTTTGGCACCATAAGAAGCGGCACGACGAGCAGAGGCAACACCACCAGAACCACCACCAATGACGAGATAATCGAATTTTGGAATAGCTGTAGATGACATTCTTGTAGAGATATGATTGTTTATTCTTGTTAATCTGTTAATAGATTGGTTGAGTAATTGTTTATTGAACATGATGAAGAATTGAAAGGCAAATTAGGGGATGTTGATGTGTGATTATGTAATCGAAATCGAGCGATCGAAACTTTGAACAAACAAGTGAAACGAGTGAGTTAAAAGTGAGTGAGTGAGAATTGAGGGAGTACTGCGTGCAGGAGAGAACTGAATACTGGAGAGGAGTGAGTACCGAATACAGAGTACCGAGTAGTGAAGAGTACTGAGTAGTCAACACTGTAGTACCTGGAAAGCACCAAGTAGTACCGTTACCGACCACTAGAGAGAGTGCGTAACTCGTATACTGAGCCACATCTTTCTAGCCCGTAGACCAAACAACAGCGTACGAAAATGCTATGCTGCACTCTGAAAATAACTAGATACCGGTCTAGTTTCATAATCATTTCTATATGAAGAGGAGGCACTCCTACGTCTCCGCGAGAACGTAGTAGGAGTATATGTAGTGGGACTGTATAAAGGTGAGAGCATGGTGAAAGAATATCTACTCGCTCACTCGTGAGCATTCGTTTTCTCACGACCCAGAGTGCCGCTTCGCGACTCTCTTCGGACTAATCCCTTATACTCCTTCTCAACCGTGCCAATGCAAACGCCTGTAACTCCTCACTCAACTCCTCATCTTCCTCCGTCTCATACTCAAAATAATCCTTCTCATTCAATGTCAAATCATACAATTTATCCAATTTTTCAGACACAACTTGATCAAACTTCTCATAATCTGTTGCTTTTGTGTCATCATCAATATTTCTCAATCTCTCACGAGTCTCTTCAAGCAATAAATTGAACGACTGGTCCTCATCTACCAAACATGAAATCTCTTCCTTATCTTCATGAAAAGTCTTTTGAATATTCGATGAATTATCAAGTGTACTATATGATGAATTATTTGTAATATATTCATGATTTAAATTATTTTGATATCCAAAAATCCTATTTATTAACTCCTTTTTCTGATTAATTTGAATTTGTCTTCTTTGAACAAATGAACTAGATTTATGAAATATTCGTTCATTATTTAATTGATTTTTTTTCTTTAAATCATATAATAATTTATCTTGTTCAGTATTAAAATTCAGTAATTTATTGATAGTTAATAAGGATTTTTGACTAATTAATTGATTGAAAAGATTGGTTATAATTTCAAGTTCATTTTTAGTATACCCAGGAATTGATTCAATTATATTTTGATCATCGATTTCTTCTTCATCTTCTTCATCTGAAGAATTTCCAAAGATGATATTTTTGGATATTTTCTCTGCAGATTCCCAAGCCTTTATTTGTGATTCTTTAATGGCAGGTGGAAGATGATCTCCATGTTGAAGATCAATTCCGTTGGGATAATTTGTATAAACTGAATAATCATATGCATTCATATTGATTGGTTTATGAATTATAAATCCAGGAACACTTTTATTTGGATGATCATTGTCGATTTCATGTTCATATTGTGAATGATCTTTAATATTACGTTTCAGTGAATGCAGTAAATTAAGTAATTTACTTTTAATGAATCTTCCATTTTTGGATGATTTATTACTAATTGGTTTTTGTTTAGGATACAGACCTGTTGGGATCTTTTGAAATCGACGTATATTATTGCTTGGTGTACTTATTATTGATGTTGAAGAACTTATAGTTCGAGTCGAATTATTATAAGCAAAAGTATTATCAACAAAGCTCGGATCAGATGTTATAGCATGGTTCGACGGGATTCTGTACTTGGATGAAGAGTTATTACTTGATGAACTCATGTGGTGTAGTATTTATTTTGATATTGACACAAATAGGTAAATAAAGTGTAATCTCTATCACGTGTAATGTGTGTATCCTAGGGCTCCAGCCCATTATCCTGTACATATCACATCTATTTTTTCTCTCTACCTTGCTCACTATTCTCACTATTAAAATTTCATACACTAAAACCTCGCTATTTTCTGTGCAGTCCGACAAATTCTTCACTCATCATTTCGAATTGGAAGAAAAAAGTTTTTCATATACAAAAATTTGATAAACTTAATATCTTTTTGAATATAGTGACAAAGGCAAAGATGGCTACTGAATTAACTGTTCAATCTGAAAGAGCTTTCCAAAAGGTTAGTAGATATGAGAGTAAAGATGAATGTGCTAAGATGACACATGCAGAGAATGAAAAGATTAGAGAGGAGTGAAAATGAATCAAAATGAAGGAATGATTGAATGAAGTAATGAAGAAATGATGAATTGAAAAATTACCGTGAATAAAGTCAGAATAGCATATTCATATTATCAAAGAACTAATATACTAACAAATGTAGCAACCACACATCTTCACCAACCCAAAGGCTAAGGCCAACAGAAAGACCAAGAGATGGTATAAGGATGTTGGTTTAGGTTTCAAGACCCCAAGTGCCGCCATTGAAGGTACTTACATTGACAAGAAGTGTCCATTTGTCGGTCAAATCTCCATCAGAGGTAAGATTTTGTCTGGTACTGTTGTTTCCACCAAGATGCACAGAACCATCATCATCAGAAGAGACTACTTGCACTATGTTCCAAAATACAACAGATACGAAAAGAGACACAAGAATGTTGCTGCTCACGTTTCCCCAGCTTTCCGTGTCCAAGAAGGTGATGTTGTTACCGTTGGTCAATGTAGACCTCTTTCTAAGACCGTTAGATTCAACGTCTTGAAGGTTACCGTTGCTGCTTCCAAGTCCAAGCAATTCTCTAAATTTTAAATATAATTTGTTAATTTATAGTTTTGTTTAATAAAATTTCTGAATATTTAAAGTGTATTAAAATCTATAAACAAATTAAACTATATGTGGTAAAACAACTTAAACTTCTATATGTGAGTTTAAAAAGTAGGTGAAAAATTAAAAAAGAATGCCTTCAGCCAGAGTCGAACTGACGATCTCCTCATTACTAGTGAGGTGCCTTACCAACTTGGCCATAAAGGCTATGAAATGGACGACCTCGGTGAGGGTCGAACTCACGATCTTAAGATTAACAGTCTTACGCCTTAGCCAACTTGGCCACGAAGTCGTATTTCATGGTGTGGAATAATTTGCCATCGAATATGTTGGATGCCCACAAGGGTGTATCTCCTTTCTTTTGAGTCTCTACGCTCACTTTAGAGTTGGAGTGGAGAGACTGAGAGCACTCGGCGAACTACTCAGTATCTACTGGAAATAAGAGCACTCAGGGAACTACTCAGTGATCTACTGGAGAGTAAGAGTAAGAGCACACGGTGAAAAACTCAGTGATGTACTTCGTAGATAACTTCGTAGATCCTTGGTCGATATTCTTTAAACTTCATTCATTACCTTATATACTATACATTTGAAGGAGTATGAATTTTTTTAACAGCTATATTTTTTCCGCCCCATTTACTTAACAATTCTAATAATTCACCATCATTATGATACTTCATGAAATCATCACTACCACCTCTACTTTCACTTGAAGTTCCAACAAGAACATTTGGAACCGTTCTTCTACCCGTTAATTGTGCCAAATATTCTTGTAAAGCTTGACCATTTGAATGTTTATCTAATTCAACAATGGTTGGTTCTGGAGTTATTTCATAATTATCTTTAAGTAATTTTTTCAATCTTGCTGAAAATTGACAATAACTTTTTGAAAATATAGTAATTGGAGATAAAGATCTAATTTGAATTAATTCTTGAATTGGATCAAATTCTGATGATTCATCTTTACCTTTTGGAACTGTACCTGATAATGAATCTTTTGGTTTATGATCATCTGCATCATTTTGAATATTCAATTTCAAGATTTCATTATTGATTGCATCATCTTTTTTATCACCATTTGGAGTGTTGATTAAATTATCGATTTTTCCATTTACAATCGGTGTTTTAGGTGTATCAACATTATTTTTACTTGTGGTGATATTATGTTGATATGAAACTTTTGTTTCATAAACTAAAAACACAATGAATAAACAAAAAGCTGTTACAGCAACCAAACGAATCTGTCTTGTTTTAACCATGGTTGATGAATAGTTAAGTTTTGTATTTTTTTCCATTTATTTGTTGATGTGTTGTCGCGTTGGCTTACAAATCAGGCGGGGTATGAGTGGAGGAGTACTAGTAATTACAAAAGTACTAATAATTACAAGAGTACTGGTAAGACGAGTATACTCCATACTCTAGAACTCCATCGCGCGTATTCATCACTTCACCACTCGGGAATGCTGATTATACTTCGGATCCTCACTTGAGCCACAGTAAAATCTATAAAACTCAACCCAGTCCACGAAAAAATCTACTCTACACAACAATGTCAGTCGAAACTAAAGTACAAGAACTTATTCAAAACAACCCAATTTTCATTGGATCAAAAGTGAGTATATAATAGACGATCACTAGAAACATACTAACAATTAGTCATGGTGTCCAGATTGTCATTTTGCAACAAAAGTGTTCAATAAACTCACCGATAATTATGAACAAGTTGAAATGGATTTAGTTGAAGATGGTGAAGAAATTCATAAATATTTGATTGAAAAAACAGGTCAAAGAACAGTTCCAAATATTTGGATCGGTGGAAAATTCATTGGAGGTGAAAATGAACTTGCTGACCTTGAAAAGAGTGGCGAATTAAAGACCCTTGTTGATAATGCTTTAACCAATTAAATCGGGAATATTATGTAATCTCGCTAATTTTTAGTAAAAGCCACAGAACTTAATTTTCAACTTTATATAAATTTATAATAATCTCTTTTAATGATATTTAGAAGATTCTTTTCAACATCAAAAATGGTATCTCAACAAACAACTCAAAAGGTTCAAGAATTAATTAAAACAAAGCCAATTTTTATCGCTTCAAAAGTATGTAAATTTTAAAATATTTAGTAAAAAAAATTGATTACTAACAGTGTACAGAGTTGGTGTTCATATTCATCAGCAGCTAAAAACACGATTAATTCGATCACTAAAGAAGCTTATATTTTGGAATTAGATCAAATCGAAGATGGTGCTGAAATCCAAGAAGCTTTACTTGAACTCACCGGTCAAAGAACAGTTCCAAGTATTTTCATTGGTGGTGAACATATTGGTGGTAACTCTGATTTGCAAGCTTTAAAATCTCAAGACAAATTGGAAGAAAAGATTAAGGCTGTTTTGTAATTATTTATTGAATGGATTGTATATTTTTTAGGTGGGTGTTGTCGTAGTCAGTGTGGCTCGTAGTGGGTGTGTACGTAGTGAGCGTTGTCATTGTGGTCAGTGTTCCCCGTCTTTCCTGTCTCCGCTCTTCGTCCTTTTAATTTATCTGTCTTGCTTATCTTCGCACTACTTTTCTCGCTACTGCCTCTCTATTTTTTCCACTACTGTCTTTGTATTCTCACTATTCTCTCTCTAATTTTTTACTACTTTCTCACTATTTCTCACTATTCTTTCACTATTCTCTCACTACTTTCTCACTATTTTCTCACTATTTTCTCACTATTTTTCTCTATTTTTTTCTCTCATTTCTCTCATTTCTCTCATTTTTCACTGCTTTTTCTTTTCATTTTTCTTTTCAATTTTTTAAATTTTGACTCAACATCATGTCTAATATTGGATTACAAGTACGTCAAGCCGTTCCCTCAATCGACCCTGTCGTTGCGGAATACGCTGTTGGATACATCCAACACGTTGCAAGCTCTTCAGAAGATAGTGTTCTTGCCCAACAAGTTGACATTCCAAATGAAATCGAATTTGTTAAACAACTTTTATTAAATGCTGGTGGATCAGAAGAAAAGATTTCACAATTAACTACAAAGTTAATTCAAACTTTACAAGATAAATTACTTGAAAATATGTCTAAATTAGAATTAACAGGTGATACTTCAAAAAGATTATTAGATATCAATGTTTTAAATCAAAATAATTCGAAAAGAGATATTAATTCTTCATTAGCTTTACTTTCTGCAAGTAATGATATTGAACATACAGGTAGAAAAATGGAAAGTAGAGTTGATAAGAAAAAATTAGAAAAGCAAGAACGTAAAATTGCTAAAAAAGTTCTTAAACGTAATAATAAATTTGTTCAATATGAAGCTTCAAAATTATTAAATGAAAAGAAAAATGATGATTACGATTCATTTTTTCTTGAAATTAATCCATTGGATTTTGGTTCAAGTGCTGGTAAATCAAAAGATATTAAAATTGATAATTTTGATTTATATGTTGGAGATGGCAAACGTATTTTAAGTGAAGCTTCTTTAACTTTAGCTCATGGTAGAAGATATGGTTTAGTTGGTCAAAATGGTATTGGTAAATCTACTTTATTAAGAGCTTTATCAAAGAGAGAATTGAATATTCCAAAACATATTACTATTTTACATGTTGAACAAGAAATTAGAGGTGATGATACAACTGCAATTCAAAGTGTTTTAGATGCTGATGTTTGGAGAAAAAATTTATTACAAGAAGAATCTAAAATTAATGAACGAATTTTAGAAATTGAAAATTTAAGAAATCAATTTGAAGAAGATTCTAATGAAGTTAAAAAATTAGATATGGAAAGAGATGATTTAGAATCTCATTTACAAGAAATTAGTGAAAAATTATATGAAATGGAATCTGATAAAGCTGAAAGTAGAGCAGCTGCAATTTTATATGGTTTAGGTTTTACAAAAGAATCTCAAAATTATCCAACAAAAAACTTTTCTGGTGGTTGGAGAATGAGACTTTCATTAGCAAGAGCTTTATTTTGTTCACCAGATTTATTATTATTGGATGAACCTTCAAATATGTTGGATGTTCCTTCCATTACTTATTTGGCAAAATATTTACAAACTTATCAAGCAACAGTTCTTGTTGTTTCACATGATCGTGCATTTTTAAATGATGTTGCAACTGATATAATTCATCAACATTCAGAAAGATTGGATTATTATAGAGGTTCTAATTTTGATTCATTTTATTCAACAAGAGAAGAAAGAATTAAAAATCAACGTCGTGAATATGAAAATCAAATGGCTTATCGTAAACATTTACAAGAATTTATTGATAAATTTAGATATAATGCAGCAAAATCTTCAGAAGCTCAATCTCGTATTAAAAAATTAGAAAAATTACCAATTTTAGAAGCTCCAGAAGATGATAAAATTGTTACATTTAAATTTCCTGATGCTGAAAAATTATCACCTCCAATTTTACAAATGCAAAATGTTACATTTGGTTATGATTCTACAAAAATTTTAATGAATAATGTTGATTTAGATGTTCAAATGGATTCAAGAATTGCATTTTGTGGTGGGAATGGTACTGGTAAAACTACTTTACTTAAATTATTGATGGAAAAATTAACACCTCTTGAAGGTATGATTTCAAGAAATGGTAGATTAAGAATTGGTTATTTTGCTCAACATCATGTTGATGCAATGGATTTAAATTTATCTGCTGTATCTTGGATGTCTCAAACATTTCCTGGTAAATCAGATGAAGAATATAGACGTCATTTAGGTTCATTTGGTATAACGGGTACTTTAGGTTTACAAAAAATGGAATTACTTTCTGGTGGTCAAAAATCAAGAGTTGCATTTGCTGCTTTATGTCTTTCACAACCTCATATTTTAATTTTGGATGAACCTTCGAATCATTTGGATACTCAAGGTTTGGATGCACTTTCAAATGCTTTAATTGATTTTAAAGGTGGTGTTTTAATGGTTTCACATGATGTTTCTATTATTGATAAAGTTTGTAATGAAATTTGGATAAGTGAAGATAATACTGTTAAAAGATTTCCAGGTAATATTCATGATTATAAGGAACATATTTTGGCTGCTGCAGATGTTGCTGGTGTTGTTAGAAGACATTAAAAAACTCGAATTGAAGCGGAGCGAAAATTCGAGTTACAATTTGAGTTGGAGTTACCTTCTAGTTACATCGTGTTAAACATATTAGTACAAGTTATACTTGTTGGAGTTCAATTCGAGTTTATGTAAGTTACCTCTGAGAATGGAGCGACAATTTTCTTACAATACATAGGATGTAGTCATAGGTGCAGTCTCTTGTCATATTCCTAGGTTTGAAATGGTATTACTTGTTCGTTCTATTTGTGTAAAGCGTCGCTACTTTTCCATTCTCGCTATTCTCAATTTTCGATAGTTTCTCCATTCTCGCTATTTTTAATTTTCCTTTACTGCTTGTCTAACGTTCATTCCCTTTGTCTCTCTTACTTCACGTCCTAGTGTCTCTTTCTCTCTCTCTCTCTCGCTTTCTCTCTCTTTCTCTCTCTTGTCTCGCTAGCTTCTCATTTTTTCGCCTATCATTTTTCTCCTTACCTTTAATCGCTACTCCCACTCCCTCTTCTCCCTATTTTTTCTCCCTATTTTTTCTCCCTATTTTTTCTCCCTATTTTCTTTCACTATTTTTCTCACTACTCCTTTTCTCTATTCCTTTTTTCTAATCTTACGCAAAACCTACGTCATAACCCCACAATCATGACAATCTGGTCACAGTTATCAATAAAGTCAAAGCTCGGATGGGGAATCTTACTTTCATATACTTCTTTTGAAGTCTTAATGCAATTACAAACCAAATATGTGATTCAAAGAAGAAAATATGAAATTAGCAAACTTGATTCAGAAATCACTTCAGGGATACTTAAAGATATTGATATTACTAAATTTAAATCTGCAACAGTTGCTGGATTTTTTGTTAATCCATTTGATGAATATAGACCTCAAACAGCTTTTGAATTTATTTTAGTTCGAGTTATTGAATTTCTTGAATCGATTTATGGGAGTCAAATCGAAATTCATGATAAAGTTCCAGGACAAGATGGAACTGCCATTGAAGATATTTTAAAATCTGTTAAACCCAATTTAAATCATTTAAGAAATAATTCTAAAATTTTACAAGAATGTATTGAAAAGAATGATTTTAAAGAATTATCTGCAATTACATCTAAAGGATTTTGGTTAAATTCAAAAATCCCATCATTAAATCAACAATTATTATTTACTTGGTTAGGTCAATCATGTTCATTAATTCAAATTTCAGGGATTAATTTTCTTACAGATCCAGTATTTGGAGATCATTTAATTAATAAATCAATTGGACCAAAAAGATTGGTTAAAAGTCCAATGACACTTGAAGATGTTAAATTTGCAACAAATAATAAATTAAATTTTACACTTGTTTCACATGATCATCCAGATCATTTAGAAATGGATGCTGTTAAGAAAATTGGTAATTCAACAACTTGGATTGTACCATTGGGTTTAAAAAAAAAATTGGCTCGTAAAGGAATTTATAAAGTAATTGAAATGGATTGGTGGGATTCAATAAATATTTCAAAATATATTAGTTCGAATGAAATTCCTGATAATTATGAAATTATATGTGTACCTGCAATGCATTGGTCAGGTAGATATATATTAGATTCAAATAAATCATTATGGTGTTCATTTATTCTTAAAAGAAATGGTGAATCAATATTTTATCATGCAGGTGATACAGGATATTCTCGAGATTTATTTAATTTAATTGGTAAGAAATATGGTCCAATAACTTTAGGATTATTACCAATAGGTCAATATTGTCCTTCATGGCATCAAAAACCAAGACATATATCACCACAAGAATCACTTTTAATATGTAAAGATTTATCGATCAAATATATGAAAGGAATTCATTGGGGAACTTATAAATTAAGTAGTGAACCAATTTTACAACCATCTAATTTACTTGGTCAATTAACTAAAGAACTGAATACTCAAGATAGATATAAAGTACCTAAATTTGGACAAACATATCTTTATGATTTGGAGTCGGATATTGAGATTGAACTTGAGTGATGAACGGTAATATGAGAAGGGAAGTTTGCAGTGTATATCTGATAGATGCTGTCTACGAGAGTTGCCTGTCTAGTAGAATCTGTTTAAGAGAGCTGCCATGTCTTGGAGAACCTCGAGATCACCGAGCTAAATGAACCCATCTAGTAGACCCACTTCTTACCTGTCTACACGCTAATTAACACGTTAGAATTAGAATTAGATAGTATACATATGAACAAGAAGGATGGAAAATTCCCTATTTACAAACATTAAATCGTATAGTTTAAATCAATTATTGATCTTTGTAAATTGCTCTCAAGGTAGCTCTTTGAGAATCCATCAAGGATCTTTGATATGCTTGATAACCCGGTTCGGATCTAATTACCGAACCAATCGACATGAATAAACCAAATGTACCAACAGATCCCATAATATATTGACCTAAAGTTCTCATAACACCTTGAGAACCAGCACCATTTTGTAAGATTGAAAACCCACCAAAAAGAACACCAACACAAACACCAACTGTCGAGCCCATCATGGCACCCATCTTGAACTTGTCGAAGTTCGAAGGTTGTTGTTGAGAATATTGATATTGTTGAACTGGTGGCATCTTTCTATAATTAATCTATAATATCAATTGATTAAATTTTTCTCTACCAATAAGATTTTTTTTTTACACATTTTTTTGAAAAATACACGACCTCTATCAACAAAGAAAAATTAGAAATTAATAAAGCATTTGAATATTACAACCTCATACAACACATACAACATGGGATCAACAACTTCTAAACCAGAGACAAAAGTCTTGACACCAAGTGCTCCCATCGACTTTAGTGCATCATTTTTATCACAATTAGAAAACTCACCAGAATCTGATTATTCACGTTCTCAATATACTGAAAAATATATTCAAGATAGAGTTGGTATTGAATTAACTAAATTAGAAAAGGAAACAATTGAAAAATTTCACAATACTACACAAGAAAGTTTATGGAAAGATGATTCCAAATCAAAATTATCAGTTGCATTAACCAATGACAAAATTTCAAAATTAACCAATCTTTTAAAAGAAAATATTCAATTAGCTAAAGTTGAATTAACAAATGATATTAAAGATTCAAGAAGTTTAGTAATTTCATGTTTAAAAGAGAATCAAGGTAAAAGTTTAAATTGTTGGGAAGAAGTTGAAAAATTTAGAAGATTAGTTAAGGAGATATAGTTTTATAAATTACAATCCAATACCTTTATAAAGTAAAATCAATGCACTATCACTTTCACCACCACCAGCTAAACCTTCAATTTTTTCTCTTGAAACTGATGAAATTTTATCATCATTAAATTTCCACCATAATTCACCATTTAAATCTTTATCATCTTTAATAAATGCTTGATAATGACCGGATTCAGACAGAGCACCTTGATGGGTTATAACTGCAATTAATTCATAAACACTAGAAGGATTTTCACTAGGATCAACATCTTTTGGTAAAATCTTGACTAATTCATCTGAAAATTTAGATTTAATAGATTCAATTTTTAATTCATCTTCTTCTTGTTGTTCAATTGGAGTCAACTTTCCATCTTTTTTGGATTTTTTAAAATCACGAATCAATTCTAAATTATCTTTTTCAATTTTTCTAATTTTATCTCTAATTTCAATTTTTTGTATTTTAATTGAATCATCTAACATTTCTGATAAATCTAATTCAAATGGAAATAAGACTTTACGTAAAATTTTTGATTTTTTATTAATCTCTCTTCTCCAAAAAAATCTCATAAAATGAACTGTTAAATATTTTGGTAATCTTGTAATCGTTTTGTTAATTTCATAAATCGAATTTTTACCTAAAATTTCATTGTGTTTTTCAATATTTTCTTTTAAACCATTTAAAATTCCATCTCTTAAGAAATTGGTTTTAATATCAATATGACAATTTAATTTAAAAGAATCTTCAAAAGAGATTGTCTCTTGTTCATTTGGTAATTCAAGACATTTTGTTTTTGATTTAAAACTTAACTTGAAAAATTCATTCAAATTTAATGATTTATTTATTAATCTAATCATTTCACTAAATGCTTCTTCTGCATCTTGTTGTTGTGGATATCCATTTGAATCAAGATTTGAAAATTCGGGATTAACTTGTCTTAAAATTGATAATAAAATAATTGGTTTAATATTTTCTTGCTTTTTATCCATTTGTTCAAAAACTGTTTTTAATGCAACACTAAATTTGGTGGAAATTTCATTATTATTAGTTGTGTCAATTTTAAAATCTTTTAATTTACTTCCAATATCTTTAATACTATATAAAGCTTGTAATGAAGCATTCATATAACAAGTATTTCCTAAATTAACAAATCCTGAAGGATCATGACTAATCTTACACAATTGATTTTGATTTAAATCTTCCAAGAAGACTTGTTTAACCAATGGTTTGGATGGTAAATTTTTATCTGTTGTACCTAAAACCATAATTGGTTGACTTAAATTTAAATTTAATTTAGAAATAATATCTTCATCATTGATTTTACCTCCTTTAATTAAAATTTTTTGTCTATTAATTGGAACACTCGTAACATCTTGAATTTTTTGTTTGAAAATTAACCCTGAATCTTCAATTCCAAGGTTAATGTCGTAAACTTTGCCTGCGTTTTTGATTTGAACTGATTGGGTTAGCATGATTAGTTGGATGTGTTGTGGTTATACTTACTAGTTAAATCTGACATTATTGGTATTATTAATTATTAGTGGCAAAAAATCTGGTAATTTATGCGGTGGTAGGTCGTGTAATGGATAAATTAAGTGTGCGCAAGAGCCTCTTGTCTCTATACTGTCTCTTGTCTCTACACGTGTCTCTTGTCTCTATACTGTCTGTTATCTCTATATTATCTCTTGTATCTTTACTGTCTCTTGTATCTATATTTTTTGTCTCTTCTCTTTACACTGTTCTTGTGTCAATGCTGTTTTACTAACACCAAGCTATAAATTTTCTCATTAACCTAATATTTCAATTAATTTTTGCAACTATTTGTAGAAATTTAATATAAATAAAAAAAGGCAATGAATAAGAAAAGGTAAAACCACTATCAACAACAAGACCAAAAAAAGACAATAAAAGCATGGCCATTACTCTTGAACGAGTCAACTTGTGGTAAATTTGAGATAAAAAAAATGGGAAAAAAATCTCCTGGGGGTGAGTCGAACACCCGATCTCAAGATTACTTTGAGGAACTCATTACAGTCTCGCGCCTTAGCCAGCTTGGCCACCAAGAGGATTTCTTGTTATTTTAGCTCTTGCATGTATGATCACATCAATCAGATTTCCAGGCTCGTGGAGAAGGAACCCTCACTCGAGGCCCTGGCCTCTCGTGAGCACTTCAAGTTGAATAGGAAAATACTACCCGATATTGCTAGTTGCGCTGGCTCCCTATGTGGGACTTTGAGCATTGAAGCTCGCGAAAGTTGCATAAATAAATCATTAAACCTTGACCTGATTGACCTGTTTGAACCTAAAGTATTGCAAGCATTTCGAAAATTCAGTGCTTCTTCGTAATATCAAGTAGGAATACCTTTGGTATTTATTTGAGAATCAAGATTTGCATAATTTTGATCGACCAGATTGGTAGTGTAGGTTATTGATTCATATGGTCCTTCGATATACATCAGTATCGGATTTGTATTTTCAAACTGAGATAATCATTTCATGATATTCTGATGGAACTTGCTCAAACTGGGTGGTGTGTCGAGCACTATATGTTTCAAACCCCATGACATTTGAATACGGTTTCTGGTAAGCAGATTATAACGGGACGGGATCACTATAATTCTCTTCGGTTGAATCACTCAATAATGAAACAATATCATCGATGATTGAGGCTTGCATATATGTAACAGGGATGATAGGCTCACGTTTTTGATCATTGGATCTGACTATTTCAATGATTGATGTATCTTCCTCTGAATAATCTGCGTTGTTAAACTCAGTCATTGGTATTACTTTGGATACTGCAGGTTACAAAGCAACAACACCAACTTCCTTTTCAGATAGGCCCATACTAACGATATATTGAGTTGTATATAAAGATGCCACAGATACTTTTTCATTTTCTTGATCAATGAAAGAAGATGAAGATTCAATAGTCAGGGATGAAGCATCAATAAAACTGTTACAGGATGACGTTTCGAATGGTGAATTGACAATAGTGAAGGACTTGTTTATCAAATGTGAATGTTTCACGGTTTGGGTTTTTCTTTTCTAAACATGGAAATGATCGATTTAATTTTGGCCATTATATCACTAATCCTAACCTTGAAAGTTTCAAATTCAGTATCTTTTTGTGGGGATTGTGAAGCCCTCAAAAGGGGTAAAGTTGTTGGTACAGAAATCCATCATCGTGAAAAGACCTTGTCAATTAAGGGTACGAGAGGGTAATCTTCCGGCCGGATATTAAAGGTTGGTGACTGTTGGCTATCCAAAGTTGACTTGAATTTTGGTGAGGGTGGGATATCCAAACACAAATGGATTGTTTCTGACGGGTGGACATCCGAATACAAATTAAAGGTTGGTGGCGTTTGGAAAGCCAAAATAAGATTGACGGCTTGTGACGATTGCATGTCCAAAGGTAAACTGACATTAGGCCCACGATTGTTCTTTTTGAATTTTGAAATAAATAATTTGGCCTTGTTCTTAAATGCAACACTTTGCTGCGATTTAAGTAAGCTTGAGTTGAATTGGTTTTGATTCAAAGAGATTCTTCATCTTAAAAGCAAACTTGTTTGACTTGTTGAATTGCATTTTTTTGAATTTCAATTGATGAGTCTTTGATCGTTGGACGAATAGTCACTTTCGGAGTCTATGATATTATTATGTGATCGAAAAGTAAAGACGAAAGATATAAAACTACAAATAAAACAATCTGGTTAATTTCTCTTATTTTATATTATAGATTCTGGGTTTACAAATGCATCTGTGGATATATGAAAGATTAAAGTTGCAGCTATATGAATATTTTTTTCGCAGCCAATATTGAATTTTGCGTCAATTTGCGCAATACAAAGAATTCATAAGATCGAGAATTGTTGAGAAGAAATAACAAAATAACGAATACAACGTGCGATAGTGAGTGTGCGATGAGTAGATTGATCACAACGAACACATGGAGCAATAGAAAGTATTTTGAGAAACGAAACAACGAAGAGCAAATTTAACACCGTGAACACATCGAGCGATTGCGAGTTTTATGAAAAGATATATTAAACAGCGATAGACAACGAGTAACGAGCGGTGACGAGTTGCGAGAAGAGCAGATTAAGACCACGAAAAAAATGAACACAACGAAAACACAGAGCGATAGAGAGTTATATGAGAAGATCAGATTGAACACGACGAACGCAACAAACACAACTTACTATCGCTCGTTGTGTTTATTGTATTATTGTGTTTTTTGTGATATTTATTAATACTAATTAACAACTTCCATCTAACAACGAATACTGATTCAACAAAATGCAATCACCACCACGTTCAGGATCTAAACCATAAGTATAAAAAAACCCTTCTGAAGTGACAACATTTATATGAAGTAAATTAAGAGTCAATAATTTATCATTTAAAGTTTCATTTAAATTTGCAATACTACCAGAGTTTGCATTTGAATTATTATGCTCTTTAAAATAAGATTGTGAAATTAAATTTTGAGTAATTTCATCATTCATAACTGCAATTGATTTAACATCTTTACCAAAAGTATTAATTTTTAAAGAAGCAAAATGTCTTGTTGGTTCTAATATTGATGAAAATCTTGAAGGTAAAAAATCACCCATTTTTTGAGCTGCTTTACGACCTAAAGTTTGTGAAGATCTTCTAATTAATCGAGCAACTGATAATCTATTTTGATCAACAACAGGTTCTGATTTGATTGGACCTGAAGAAGTTGCAGTGATTTCATTAATTATAGGAGCCTTAGCAACTTGTGAATGAGATATTTCTTCTAATGAAAAACCAGAATTAACACTTGAAAATGAATTTGAAGAATCTTGTGATAATTTACGTTGTTTATTTGAAATTAAATCTTCAAGTTCATCGAGTTCTTCAACTATATCGGAATCACTATCATCGTCATCAGCATCATCTTGCATATCTTCATCGTTCACATCTTCCTCCTGTACATCTTCATCGTGCACATCTTCCTCATGCACATCTTCATCTTCCACATCTTCATCTTCATCTTCATCTTCCCCATTTTCAACTTTATTAATCTCAGATTCATCTTCTTCTCTTATACTTGGATTCAATCTTGGTTTCTTTTTGATTGAATTAGTTGATTTTCTTAATTTATGTTTATTAACCAAAGCTTCTTCAATACCCAATCGAAAAATATGAATTGTTTCACTTGAACTAGTAGCAATCACATATCTATCATCAATACTAAAAGAAAGTGAATAAATTTTTGTTGGATAAGTTCCACGTCTAAATTGATATAATTTAACACCTGTTTCAACACAAAAGACACGAACAATTGTACCTTTATCACTTGCAGTTGCCAATAATTTACCATTATTTGATAAACGAATTGCAGCTAAAGTTGATTTATGAGCTTCAATTACTGATAAAGGTTGTAATTTTGAAAGATTAAAAATTATAACATCTGAAATTCCACGATTTGGAGAATTACTAACACTTTGAACATTATTTTCAAGTGAATTAATTCCACCATTTGTATTAATTCCAGTAATTAATAAAGAATCATGAATGATTGTTTTAGGAGATGAAGGATATGCTAAAAAATAATCACCTTTTAAATTTGGTTCCAAAGAAATTGAACAAAGTCCTTGTGGATTTGAACTTGTTTCGATTGTATGTAATAATTTCATATTTGTAATATCATAAATATAAATTTGACTTTGTAAAATTACAATTAAATGTAATTTTGTTAATTTAATTGATAAAATTGTCAGTGGGAATATTAAATCACAAATTGTTGATTGACGTTTTATATTTAAAATTTTTAATTTTTTAGGAGAATTACCAATTTCATCACCTAAACTAACAATTGCAATTAATGAAGAAGTATAAAGCATTTCAATTAATCCAATACTTTCATTTTTTTTAAATTGAAAACATTTACCAAAATTTGGTCTGCAATTAAAAATCTTGAACCCATTATTTAATCCAAGTGCTATACACAGGGAATCTTGATTAAAAGTGATATAATTTATAGAGTCACCATTATTATTGATAGAGCTTACCGTGCTCATCACGTCGGAGTCAGCTTTTGTTGAATGAATTGACGGAAGCATCTTGGTTGTTTAATTTTTTCATTAGCGGAGAAAAAAGATGATCATATAGGAAGTGTATATAAAAATAGCAAATTAGATAGAGTAGATAGGGAGAGAAACAAGACAAGCAGTATATTAAGACAGATAGTAAATGTATATATGATATATGACAAATAAAAGATGACGTACATACTAAACTCACATCAACCCTGTAACCATGATACAAACTTTGAGATCATTTCTGGAGTCGCATCATGCCCCACATTCTCCTCAATAATATAACCCATTTTTTGATTCGAATTATTATACATATCAAGCCATGATTTAGAAATTTCAACTGGTACCAACTTGTCAATCGATCCAAATCCACCAAACATATCGATCTTATTCATTGCAAAATCTTCAAGTATTCTTGTATCTTCATTAGCTAATTTATTATGAAGTTCACGAGAATATTTTTCTTGATCTTGAATATCAAGTTCATCATATTCAAAATACATATACTTTTTAGAATAATCTTTAGTTTGATTTAATCTATTGATTAAAAGTGTTGATAAACTAGCACATCCAGCAATTGGGAAAAGAACATTTACTAATTCAGGATATTTACTTGCAAATCTAATAATTGTATGACCACCCATTGAAAATCCAATCAAAATATTATTAAATTTAGCTTTATGTTGAAAACTTGGATTTTTAGATCTTGGAATTGACAACTTTAAATAAATTGGTAAATATTCAATTAATAAATTTAAATCAGAAATATTCCCATCGATAATTGAAATCATATCAATTGCATGATCAATATTCCCTGAATTCCAAGATTGATTACTTGATGTATTAACCAAACGTTCTCCATGATTTCTACAATCAAAAGCAACGGCAATATAAGGAATTGGTTGAGGAGTTTGATATAATTTTTGTAAAGTAGTGATTGCAAGAGCTTCTGATACTTTATAGTCTTGAAGTCTACCATGAACAACATAGATGATATTGATTGGGATATCGAGTGAATCAGAAAGTGAGGCTGTCTTGATATAATCAGTCAAGACATCGGCGTTGTATACATGAGTATTTATGCCGCCAATCGTGTATTTGGCGTAACTAAACTTGGAAGCGTCGTATTCAAATGGTGTCATTGGAGTATAAAGAAGATAGTGGGGAAAAATAGTGAGAGAAATAGCGAAAAATAGAAATAGTGAGAATGGCGGGTGTGAGGAATGGAGTTTAAAGTGGGCGATAGACGACTCAATAGAATCAAAAAGAAGGTCAAAAAGAAGTGTAATGGTTCAAAGTTGATCTCAATAAGAGGTCTTTGTGTATTAACTCAATAATAGTATTGCTTTCAGAAGCAGATCAGAATACGGTATAGGACTGACGGAGTCATGATTGACAGAGATAAATGCGTAGCGAAATACGGAGAAAATAAACAACAAATACGATAAAATACGGGGTGACATAAAAGAAAAAAAATACAGACAAATACACGAAGAATCTCAAGTAGTATAAATATCATGTCATTTTCCAATTTTATATATCAATTAGATCTTTAATCATTTTATTTCTCCACTAATCAAGCTCGGATAACCACCCGTATTCGGGATTAGGCACGACCACGAGGCCCAACAAATCGCGTTGTCATTTTTTTGCCTCTTTTTAATTCGTCGCACTTTTTTTTATTTAAACAATTAATTTTGCTAAAAATTATATTTTTTTAACTTCTTTTTCTCCATAAATAAATAAACAAATAAACATAAAAAATGGCTCCACCAGCTTATTCTGATATTCAAAAGTCCACCAATGACTTGCTCGGTAAGGATTTCTTCCACTTGTCAACCGCATCTGTTGATGTTAAATCCGTTGCTCCAAATGGTGTCACTTTTACCGTCAAGGGTAAGACCACCAAGGATCAATCGATCGCTGCTTCTGTTGATGCCAAGTACGCCGACAAATCAACTGGTTTGACTTTGACTCAAGGTTGGAACAATGCCAATGCTTTGAACACCAAGTTTGAATTATCCGAATTGTTGACTCCAGGTTTAAAGGGTGAATTAGATACATCTGTTGTTCCAAATGGTTCTAGAGCTGCAAAGTTGAACTTTTTCTACCAACAATCAAGTGTCAATGCTAGATTATTCTTTGACTTGTTGAAGGGTCCATTGGCCACCGCTGATTTGACCGTTGCTCATGATGGTTTCACTGCCGGTGCCGAATTGGGTTATGACATTGCTTCTGCAAAGGTCAACAAGTATTCTGTTGGTGTTGGTTACACCAACCTTACTTATGCTTTGGCTGCTACTGCCACCTCAAACTTGACTGTTTTCTCTGCTGCTTACTTCCACAAGGTTTCTCCATTGGTTGAAGTTGGTGCCAAGACTACTTGGGATTCCGTCAAATCTTCTAATGTCAATGTTGAATTTGCCACCAAATATGCTTTGGATAGATCTGCTTTCATTAAGGCCAAGATTGCTGATTCTGGTTTGACTGCTTTAGCTTACTCTCAAGAATTAAGACCAGGTGTTAGATTAGGTTTGGGTGCTTCTTTCGATGCATTGAAATTGGCTGAACCTGTTCACAAGTTGGGTTTCTCCTTGTCTTTCTCTGCTTAAATTTGACGATTTTGATGTTTAATAAATTATTTAAGAGAGAATCGCAATAATGACGATCTCTTGACAATATGCAACTCTTTGTAGACAAATATTTTAATGTATTAGACATCCAATTTATTATGTCTGACGTAATCTACTCATAATCCATTTGTGTGGATGTATTCTATGCAATCTATCACTGTGGATGTTTTCTCTACATTAATCGCATAATTTGGGGTAATGAAAATTCGTGCGTGCACGAAATTTAACAAAAAAAAATCTAAAGAAAATTCTTCAGTACATCAACATGTCTGAAGAATCAAAGGTAACCACACCTATTCCAAATACACCTTCAGTATTACAAGTCTCACGTGCCTTCTTCACACAAACTGAATTATCATATTTACATTCCAATACAATCAAAGATCATGATAAAGTAATCTTTGTTAAATTAAAGAATCAAATATTTCAATTTCTTTATCAAATTGTCAAGTCATTAAAATTTCCAATTAGAGTATTATCAACTTCAATTAATTTTTATCAAAGATTTTATTTATTTAATAAATTTGAATATTCAGAAGATGAAACTTTGATTAATGATAAAGATCCATATTTAATTGCAATTACATGTCTTTTTTTAGCATCTAAAAATGAAGATTGTATTAAAAAATTAAGAGATATTCAAAGTATTGGTAATAAATTAAGAGATATTAATGAGAATAAAATTATTGGAGAAAATTCAATTAGTGAAATTCAACGAAAAATTATTATGAATCTTGAATTTAAATTAATTCAAATTATTAAATTTGATTTTTTAAATGGTTCATTACTTAATTTACCATCAATTGATGAATTAGTTTGTAAATTTTCAAAAAAATTACAATTAAATTATAAATTAACATTTTTTAATTGGTTAATTAGTTTTGATATTATTCAATCACCATTAGTTTTAATGATTCCACCTCATTGTATTTCACTTGCAATAATTATAGTAACACTTAATTTAAAACCATTGGAAATTGATTTAAAAAAAAATAATGAAAATCAACAAGATTTGGAATTAATATTAGAATCAATAGATAGTTTTAAAGATTTTAAATGTAAAGAATCTTTAGTTAATGAAGCAATTCTTTATATTCTTGATTTTTATATTCATCAATTTCATTTATCTATATTAAAAGAATATATTCCAATGATTGATTCAAAAACTGGAAAGGAACAAATATTTAAATTTATGGATTTAAAATCAAGATTTAATGATTTGGGAAAAGTTGATGATAAAAGTACTTCAAAAAGGTTGTTAGATCAGGATGATTATTTGAAGTTGTGGGATTATTGTGGGGTAAAGGGATCTGCTAGGTTTATAATGGGGAATAAGAGGTTTAGGTTTGAAAAGGAGCAACGAGCATTGAGCGAGTTGAAAGATTAGAGCAATTTGTACTGAGAGGATTGAGCAATGTGAAATGCAAAGTGAAAAGAGAATCCGAATGTTAAAGCGAAATGTGAGAAAGACTAGAGCAACGGATATTGAACAAGGCCTAGTCACTTCGCTCGCGATTTGAAGGAGAGATAAGATGGGAAAAAAGACAATTTACATTAAATGACTGTTCAAGACACGAGTCAGAACTAATATTCGCTTTACTCAAATACGTGCTAAATAGAAAGCGAGCAACGTATAAGCGAACACATACTTTATATGCTTATAGAATATATATTACTCCTTCATCTGTCTAATTATCTAATTTATAACTAACAAATGTACCAATTTGATGAATATTTGTACTAAATGAAGTAAATTTAACATTTTCAACATCTCCTTCAAGTAATTTTGGATCTGATTCACACCATTCAATTGGAACTTTAGTTTCACTATTTGGATCTGTATAAACCAATATATTAAAAGTATAATCATCTTCTTTTAATATTGGTAAATATGATACCAGTGAAGTAATTTGTCTAATGATTGTTTTAATTTCATTTCTTGTATCATCTCTTGATTTTAAACCTTCAGTTTCTTCTAATATATTTATATCAAATTCCCATCTTTCAATTGATTTAAATTCATTTTTTGATATAATAACTAATACTAATTTAATGATTTTTTTACCATAAATCCATTTTTTTAATTGTGAAATTATATTGGTTATATATTGTTTAACATCATCATCAACATTAATTAATAATGGTAAATCATATTTCCTTATTGTTTGAAAATCTTCTTGTGGATAAATCCCTCGTTGAAATAAGATATTATGAATTGCATATTCAAAATAATCACTAACAACTTTACTTGAACCTTTAAGTGCTAATTTTGAATCATTCATTGTAAATAAAAATAATTGTCGATCATAATTTTTATCTTTTTTATAATCTCCTTTTTTATCCCAACAAATGGTAATTAAATTTTTTAAATACTAAAACTTAATCAAATTACTAACAAATTAGTTGCATGGTATTGAAAGAACTCATTTAACTGAACAAGCCAAAAAACTTAAACTTTCAAAAGATGAGGCTAAAACTAATCGGTATAAATTGTTGACAAATGAAATGTTTTATTTAAGAGATAATCAAATTTATACTTTAGAAAGTTTGATTAAAACTGATGAATTACTCGAATTAAATCCTGAATTTTATACAGTTTGGAATTTTAGAAGAGATATCTTGATTAATTTATTTAAAAATGGTGATATTTCAGAGTTGAAATATATTGAAATGTTAAATAATGATTTGAAATTTATTATGATTTTATTAAGAAGATTCCCTAAAACTTATTGGATTTGGAATCATCGTAGATGGGCTCTTTTTGAATTGCTTGAATTGGGTAAAGTTGATTGGGGGTATGAATTTAAAACTATACTGAAATTATTAGAATTGGATAGTAGAAACTTTCATGGATGGCAATATAGAAGATTTGTTGTTGAAAACATAGAAAAGGAAGCAATTTCGACAGAAAAGGAGACACCTTTGAAGGCTAAAGAGGAGGCAACCTCTTTATTAAAGATAAATATCGAAGAATTCAATTATACTACAATTAAAATCAATAATAATATCTCGAATTTTTCTGCATGGCATAACAGAAGTAAACTTATTCCAAAAATTTATAATTTATTTAAGGAAATTTCACCTTTTGAATATGAACCAAAAGTTTATGAAATCTTTCAAGATCCATACACTATTTTCATCCATGAATTGGAATTAATTAAAACAGGAATGTTTATGGATACTGATGATACTTCAATTTGGCTTTATTTATCTTGGCTTTTAACTGATTCTTTATTTGTTACTCAATTGAAATCAAATGGAAAGTACCTTGGGATTTTGCAAGAACAATTGGATTTGGTTAATGAATTAAATGAATTAGAAAAATCAGATCATATTAATAATTTAGATAATTGTTGGTGTTTAAAAACAATTGTTTTATTAAAAAGTTTAATTAATATCGAAAATGGTGAAGAAAATTTAAATGAAATTGAAAATCATTTGAAAGTTTTAATTGAAATTGATCCTCTCAGAAAGGGGAAATATTTGGATCAATTGAATGGTAAGGCTCCAATTATATCTGTTTAATAAATGATTGTCTGTAGATACATTGTAGAGCTAATAGTTGATCGCGCGTATCTGGAGTATCTTCAGACTGGAGAACTTTATAACTTACACAAGGCAATTTTTAGTCCAATGAGATACGGTCAATGAGAATATCATTTTATTTGAAGGACAATTTACCTGCTTGCCAAATCATATATTCCTGAGATTTTCAAATCGTCTATTCTTATCAGTGTATATTATAATTACATGACCAAGAATAACTCGCACCGACATGGCCAAGCAAAACTCCTACCAATAGACATGACCAAGCCAACTTCATGTTGCAACAAAAAACCCTTTACTATCCTAATGGGGTAGTTCTCCACAACTTCTTAGCATAAGTATACTCATTATTTTTTAAAAAATTGTTCAAGTTATTCAAAAATCCATCTTTACGTTTCAAAATGATTTCGAAATCATTCAAGTATCTTTTAATACCACAATCAATCAAATAATAAAATAATCAAGTTTTCATAAACTTAAAGAAATTACCATTTTAGGATTGCAATCGAAATTTTGCGACTTTGACACAAAATTTTACATGGCTGCAAATTATACACACAATTTATCAGTATAAATAACCTTTCAAATCCATTCATTTTTCTTCTTCTCATCATCCAAATACAAACTATTATATCATTATGAAATTCTCCAACGCTGCTCTTATCTCCTTGGCTTCTGCCTTTATTGTTTCTGCTGTTCCACTCGAATCTTCTACTACTGAAGCCGTTGCTGCTTCTGAAAATTCTTCTGGTGTTACTGCCCAAGAAGGCTCTCAACAAATCTCGATTCCTTTTGAAGCCATCAAGAGTCGCATTTCAATCACCGACGAAGAAGAACCTTTATTTGTTGTTATTGATGGTCAAAAACTGTTATTGTTGGTCAACGCTACTGTCGTTGAACAAGCTTATGGTGAACTGTCCCAAGAATCTTCTGAAAATCAAAAGAGAAGTGCTGAAGCTAATTGGGGATGGGTTAATTTTCGCTTTTTTGAGCCCATTGCAAAGAGAGATGCCGAAGCTAAATGGGGCTGGGTTAATTTCCGTTTCTTCGAGCCAATTGCAAAGAGAGATGCCGAAGCTAAATGGGGCTGGGTTAATTTCCGTTTCTTTGAACCAATTGCTTAAGATACGAAAGTTACTTTCTGTAATTTCTATTTGATTTCATTTTCTTCGAGACTAATTATTTTTTTTTTTGCAGCTAAATTTTGTATGCACTCTTGATAGTTCAAATAAATTTTACTTTTTTGCGATGAGCATTAAATTTAAACAATATTTCTTTAAACATGGTTCAAGCTAAAGTTAGAGGTAGAAGAGCAGAGAAGAAGGCCAAAGTGGAAGAAGAAGATGTTGGCTTCTACATTGACACCGGAGTACAAGTGGTTGATGACTTAGAAGAAAAGACAAATGAATCAACTGATTCAAATATAAAAACACCATTTTTTGGATTGGTTGATTCGAATGAATTAGATTATTTTAAACAAGCTGAATCCACTTTAAATATCAATGCTTTTGAAAACTCTGAAGAACGTGAGGGATTTATCAGGTCAGTTTTGGAAGAAGCAAAAGGAAAAGAATTGAAATTAGTCACGAATCAAATTTGTTCTAAATTAATGGAAAGACTTGTATTATTTGCAAAAGATTCACAATTAAAACGATTATTTAAAATCTTTTCTAATCATTTTGTTTCTTTAGCTCATCATAAATATGCATCACATGTTTTGGAAACATTACTTGTTAGATCTGCTGCATTGATTGAAAAGGAATTAAAGGATGATGGGGAAGAAGAAATTGAGGAAGAAGAACCCGAAGAAGAAGAAGAAGAATCATCTGTGACTATGGAAGCTTTATTCATCAAGATGTTGAATGAATTTAAACCATATATTCAAACAATGATAGATCATTCATATGCATCTCATGTATTAAGATTAATTATTATGATTCTTTCAGGTAAATCTTTACCATCAACAACGGTTAGTAATTCAATTTTAAGATCAAAAAAATCGAAAATTGCAAGAAAAATGATTGAAATTAAAGATAATGAAGATTTTAATAAATCATTTCAAACACCTCCAAGTTTTAAAAATGAATTAAGAGATATTATTCAAGAATCACTGAAAAATCAAGATATTGAAAAAATGAGAAAATTTGCAATTGATAAAATTGCATCACCTGTAATTCAATTATTGATTCAAATTGAAGGTATAGTTGATAAAGAAAGATCTTTATGGCATTCAATTTTTTTAAAATCTGATTCAGATAAAGATTCAAAAGAAGAAGCATTTGTTGAATATTTACTTTCAGATTCTGTTGGTTCACATTTCTTGGAATCAATAATTAAAAATGATGGAGTTAGATTAAAATATATTGAAAGATTATATACACTTTACATGAAACAAAGAATTACAAAATTAGTTAAAAGAACTAATACAGGAGTTTATATAATTCAAGCATTACTTTTTAAATTAAAGGCCAAAGAAATCGAATTTATAATGGATGAAATTATACCTGAATTATCTGAATTAATTTCAATTGAAGGTAATGAAAATTTAGAATTATGTTCAAAATTAATTGATGCTTCAAAATCAAGATATAATTATCAAAAAGATGAAATTATTAAACAATTATTTAAAAAATTTGATTCTGAATTTAATTATAAAGAAATTCAAACTTTAAAATTTATAAATTATGAATCAACAACTTTTATTGAAAATTTATTAGAATTATCAAAATCAACTTTAGGAAATACAAGAAATGATTGGCCAACAGCTCAAGAAAGAAAAAGGTCTTTATTTTTGGAAAAATTAATGGAATATGATCAAACATTTGTTATTTGTGTTTGGCTTAATCTTTTGTCATTACCAGTTGAAAAACTTGTTCAAATGTGTTTACATGGAGTTTTTTCACATGTTATTGAACATTCAATGATTGTTTCAAATGAAGAAACAAAAGCTATTTTAATTATTAGAAAAAAATTACTTAATTTATTTCAAGGTCAAATAATTAATTTATCATGTAATTCTTATGGTTCACATATTGTTGATAAATTATGGAATTTTACAGTATTTTTACCACAATATAAAGATAAAGTTGCAACAGAATTATTGAGTGAATCATCAAAAGTAAAGGAAAGTATTTATGGTAAATTAGTATGGAAAAATTGGGGAATGGATTTATTCATTAGAAAAAAATATGATTGGAAAGCTTTAATTAAACAACAAGAAATTGAATTTAATGGTGAAACTGAAGAAAAGGTAAAAAGACCTATAGATATTAAGATGGAACAATTAGCTGAAGAAAGGCAAAGACTCGAGGAAAAAAAGAGAAAGAGTGAGGAAGCTGCGGAAAGAGCAGAAGCTAAGGAGAAGTTGAGAGGACGTAGACGTTAGAGCACGAAGAGCACGAATGAGCGTAGCGAATGAGTGCGTATATAGTTAGTGTGAATGAATGAGCGTTAGCGAATCAGCGCGTATATAATCATTGAGAATGAATGAGCGTTAGCGAATGAATGCGTGTAACTGCTAGAAATAGTAGGACTGAATGTTAGCGAGCGTGTGCGTATATATTTAGTGAGAATGAACGAGCTTTAGCAAAAGAGTGCGTGAGAAATAGAGAGTATGAACCGCTCGCGAGACCGTCTTGTAAGAAATACAGAGACAGAAAGTGATCGAACTTGCAATAGTGAGACGCACGAATAGCGAGACTTTTCGTGCATAAATATCGAGAAATTTATCAGAGGTTGTGAATGCAAGATATAACTCTCTCAATACTCTACAAACAGATATATACAAATTTTCCTTACTATATACAATTATCAATTCTTAACTTGAATAAAATAATCATTCAAAGTTTTTTGTTCAACACTTGAAGGAGATTCAATCACAGGATCAATACCTGATTGATTTTTGGGAAATGCTATAACATCTCTAATACTCAAAGATCCAACCAAAATAGCACACATTCTATCGAAACCAATGGCCAACCCTGCATGTGGAGGACATCCCATACTTAAAGCCTTTAATAAATGACCAAAAAGATCTTGATAATTATTAATTTTTAAAATTTCCTTAAATATATATTCTTGTAAATCTGAATCATGAATTCTTCTAGAACCACCACCAATTTCATTACCATTAATAACCAAATCATAATGTTCACCTCTAACTTTCAAAGGGTTTGTTGATAAATAATCATAATCTTCGAGGTTTGGCATTGTAAAGGGATGATGGGTTGATTCAAATTGATTAAAATCATAAGTTGGATAAGTTGTTGATTCAACTTCTACTGGCATGAAAAGTGGGAAATCAGTTACCCATGATGCAACATAAATATCATTAAAATTATATTCTCCACCTTCTTTTAAAGGACGATTCCATTTATTAGGATACTCTGTAATTGCTAATTGTCTAAATTTTCCTAAAGGTGTTGGATTTTCATAAGAAAATTTAGCTCGATCAGAAATTGCAATCACATCACCAGGTTTTAAATCAAGTTGATTTTTCAATTGAATTAAATCAAAAGAATCTGATTTATTCATCAAACCTTCACATTTATTAAACCAAGTATCAATATCATTTTCATTAGAAATCTTTAAAACAATTGGTTGTCTTTTATAATTAATTGGATTTATTAAATCTTTTGAAATTTTGAAATTTTTTAATGGATCAAATAAATTTCGTAATATACAAATTTCAATTACTGGAAATTCATTATTTTTACTAATAAATTGATTTGATAAATTTTTAAATTCTAAATTTGATCTTAAATCTGGTTTATCAATACCATATTTTGATAATGCATCAGAATATGATAAATTATTAAAATTTTGATTTTCATAAATTTTTTCTAAAAATCCATTTGAATTAACCGTATAAATTGGTTTATTTAATGAATTCCAAACATTTAAAATCAAATCTTCAACAACATTACAAACCATTTTTTTATCATTTACAAAAGACATTTCCAAATCGATTTGTGTAAATTCTGGTTGTCTATCAGCTCTTAAATCTTCATCTCTAAAACATTTTGCAAATTGAAAATATTTGGTGAATCCAGAACTCATCAAAATTTGTTTATATTGTTGTGGAGATTGTGGTAATGCATAGAATTTATTTGAAGTTCTTGTTGGTACCAAGAATTCTCTTGCACCTTCAGGTGTTGATTTAAAAAGTAAAGGAGTTTCAAGTTCAATAAATTGATGTTTTTCAATAAATAATTTTCGAATCAAATTTGAAACTTTACTTCTAATTTTTAAATTTTTTTGTAAATTTTCAGTTCTTAATTGTAAATATCTAAATTGTGAAGGTAATGTTGAAGGATTTGAATGTTTTAATTTATCTAAACGTGAAGCATCTAAATTTGAATTATTAAGTAATTGAAAATTTTCAACAACAAGTTCAATTTGTTGAGGTTGATTATTTTTTGAAACCTTGTATTTAATTTCTCCACTAACACATACTGAACCTTCAGTTTGAGTGCTTTTGAGTGATTGAAATGATTCAGGAGGTGTTATTTCAGGATTCATAGTTAATTGAATGACATCTCCATTTAAATCTCGAAGTTCTGCAAATCCCATACTTGACATGATTTTGGGTTTACGATGAATATGACCATGAAGAATCACTTTATTTGAAGTATTGACATATTGAGTGATATTTTTTTGTAAAGATTCAATGGTTGTAGTTGAATTTGGAAATTTATACTTTAAAGATATTTCTGATAAACTTTTAAGTATCATGGTTGATGAAATTTATCTATATGTGATGAGTTGATATTGTAAGTATGTATAAATATTCACTGACTAATACCTTACATAATCACTTATTGTCTGACAAACAACTTACAAATCAGACGATCATGGGCGATCAAAATAAACTAAACTCACAAACGAAATAATTTTTAACCAACATGCTTTCTTTACTTAATGTTAAACTTCCAACGAAGTTTCTCATAATAATACTTTGTATATTGAATGTCATTGGTGTGGCAACTACTTTAATTTATTTAAATAAAATCCCAGATCCAATTTCAATAATTAGCAAATTTAATACTCCAAAAGTTGACCCAATTGATCAATTAAATTTAAAAGGTTTTATAATTGAACCTCAAAATGTTCAATTTAAATTTATTAATCCAAAAGGAAAATCTGGTGATAAAGAATCAATTTTAGAATTGAATAAAAAAACTTATAAAGATGTAATGTCACAAAAAATCAATGTTCCAAAAGAAGTTGACTTAATTTTACCACCTCAAAATATCGATATTTATGAACGTGAAAATGCAACAATAATTGCATTAGTTAGAAATTCAGAACTTGCATCAATTAAAAGAACTATTAAAAAATTCGAAACTTCATTTAATTCGAAATTTCAATATCCATATACATTTCTTAATGATCAACCATTTACAGATAAATTCATTGAAGGTGTTCAAGGTTTATCACTGGCTTCAATGGAATTTGTTCACATTCCATCTGAAATGTGGGATCAACCAAATGATATTGATAAAGAAAAAGAAAAATTAGCAATGGAAAATTTAGATAAAGAAAAAGTTGCATATGCAAAATTATTATCATATCATAATATGTGTAGATTTTATCTGGCAAATTTTTATAATTTACCTGAATTACAAAAATATAAATATTATTGGAGAATTGAACCAAATGTTGATTTTTATACCGATGTTAAATATGATATTTTTAAATTTATGAAAGATGCTAAAAAAATTTATGGATTTACAATTAATCTTTACGATATTGAACAATCTGTTGAAACTTTATGGCCTGAAACTTTAAAATTTTTAAATCAAGATGATAATTATAAATATTTAAATCCAAATGGAAGTTTCCAATGGCTTTTAGATGATTTACAAAATCCTCATAAATCTGAACGTGCAAATGGTTATTCAACTTGTCATTTTTGGTCTAATTTTGAAATTGCTGATATGGATTTTTATAGAAATTCAGGTTATAATGAATGGGTTGAATATTTAGATCTGACTGGTAAATTTTATTATGAAAGATGGGGTGATGCACCTGTTCATTCAATGGGTGTTTCATTATTTGCAGATAAAAAAGATGTTCATTGGTTTAGAGATATTGGATATTTCCATGATCCTTATGTTAATTGTCCAAATCTGGATGATACAAAAAGATGTGAAGTTGCTCAATTTCTGAAATGGGAACATTTAGAGGATCAAAATTGTATGGCTAATTGGATTGATTATTCAATGGAGAATCCAGAGGATATATATTAACTTCACAAAGTGATCTCCGAAGCAGATCACTGAGTGATTAGAGGGAGAACGAACAAAAAGAGAACAAAAGTGATCTAATTCGTAGATTACTGAGTTATTAGAAAGAGACGAGTGATGAGAAAGAAAGAAAGATCTACTGAGTGCTAAACAAAGTGATGAGAAAAAAAAAGTGATAAGTATAATAATAAAAGTGATAATTAAAATGTAACAGAAGTAACAAGTAACATAAGCGATAAGTAACTGACACATAATCAGTGAATTATAGTGATAAATAACATGAGTAGGGAAAAATGAGTTACGAACTGAACGAGTGATAAAAAAGAGAACGGATCCTAACAGGAAAGTGGTCTAAGATTTGCTTATTTCTTACGTACTTATTATTTACATACTGACGTTATTTATTAGTTATGGACTTGTTAGTTATGTTCCTTATCACTCAGTGATCTACTTCGTAGCTCACTACGTTCTCTTGTTCTCTAGTCCTCATCACCCAGTGAAATCACTCAGTGAACTACCTTGTTCTCTATCACTCCGTGATTTACTTAGTTCTCTAGTTCTCATCATTCAGCGATCCACTTCGTAGGTCACTTCGTTTCGATCACTTCGTTCCCCTTAACCAAATAAACCAAATCACCATTCTGCAAACTCGACAAACACTTCTTACTCAAATCAAGTAACTCCGGCTTCTTCTCTTTCACTTTAAACAAATAAAGTTTTTCATCTTTAAATTTTGTTAAATTATTCAAATTTTGAATTTTTAAATTATCAGCAATTGAATCAAGTGCTCTACCAATTACCCAATTTTTCAGTATAAATATTGGTTTTTTTTCATTAATTATTTCATTATCAATATGAATACACCAAATATAAATTCTATCATTAATTTGAATTTTTAAATCACCTTTTGATTGTTTTTTCAATTGTAAAATTTCACTTGTTTTACTATTAAATAATTTCATTAAAGTTGAATTTTGATTTAATTTTAAAAATTTATTTAATTTATCTAAAGCATTTCGATTTTGTTGAATAATATTTGATGGTTTCATTTTTATTGATTCATCGACTTTTTTCATATCTTTTGAACGATCTGGGAATAATGACAGAGCAGTTGGTAAATTATTTGTATTTATATTTGAAGGTTTAAATGAATTTGCAGCACAATTATGTGAACGATGATTTGAACAAAAGATATTCTTACAAAATTCACAAGTAAAGGGTAGAAAGTCGAGTTGTTTACATTGCGAACAATGTTTTCCGATGTTTAAAAGATCTTGATTATTTGGGTTGTTTATGAATAATTCAGACATGGTGGCAAAGAGTGATTATAAAATTGATTACAAAATTGATTACGCATTTGGTTAATTTAATGATCTGAAAATCAAGATTGAGGCACGTGACACACGGACATTGAATGCCGTCTCATCAAATGTTTTTCAAAAAATCAAACGAAAAATTATAATAATCAACTACATTCAATATGTATGATTTAAATGTACCATGGCCTGTCAATGATTATACTTCCAAACCAAGTGCCACACAAATACTAAACCTTAAAAATGTCATCATAACTTTATACAATTTAGGTTATAAATATATCGCAATAAATTTTCAAATAACTGAACAAGTAAAGATACCAACAATTAAAGAACAAATTAATCCAATACCAATATCAAGTTTACAAAAAGATTTAGAGAAATTCCCACAACTTAAATTATTTTCAAGAATAACAATTGCAATCAATGATCCTTCGAAATGTCAAGGTTTAACCAAATTACAATCATATTTTGATATTATAGCTATACAACCTTTAAATGAAAAATCTTTACAATTATCAATTACAAATTTAGATATCGATTTAATTTCATTTAATTTTTCAAATAAATTACCATTTTTTTTAAAACATAAAACAATTGGAAGTGGGATTGAAAAAGGAATTAAATTTGAAATTAATTATTCAAATTTAATTAATAATTTTTCAAATTCAATAGGTAATTCACAATTGGTTAAAAAATATTTTATAAATAATGTTTTACTGTTGATTCGAACTTCAAGATCAAGAGGTCTTATTATTTCTAGTGGTGCATTAGAACCAATTCAAGTTAGAAATTCAAATGATATCTTGACATTATTAATTTCATTTGGACTTGATATTCAACGTTCAAAAGCTTGTATAAATCTTAATCCTGAACGAGTTTTAATTAATGGTAGATTAAGGGTTAAATCTTTTAAACAAACAATTATTATCGATAATAAATCAGATATCTTGACCAATGATGATGTCATAACAGATGATATTAGACAATATAAAAAGAGATTGAATGATTCTTCTTCGGGAAGATTATTAAAGAAGTTGAAAAAATGAAAAGTCATTGTAAATCGTAGTGATCTAAAGTAGATCACTGTGTCAGAGAGAACGACCGATCTCTGAGTTAAATAATGGATATAGTGTACATAATAGAGAGTAAGACCTAATCTATAGGTCTCTGAGGTACATACAGAGATAATGCATGAGTCTGTCAAGAATCTAGTCACCTAGTAACCACTTGTAGATTATGAATACTCACAATTTAACTGAAAATGCTTGACTTTATTCTCTTGATGCGTGAAGGTTGTTCTTTTGGAGGAGGTGGACGCTTTTTTGGAGGAGGTTTTCTTTTGTTGGTTAAGAAGATTGATGGTTCGGGTCGCCTTCGTATTGGACCTGAGGGGACTGAGATGACTGGAGAAATGATTGGGGAGATGACTGGGGAGACACCTGAGGGGGAGACTGCCGGGGACACTTCCTGGGAGACACCTGCCATGGAGACATCTACGGAAGATACTACCGGGGATGCGGGAGGAGGAGCCAATGGGCTGGCATTTTCAGGCACCTTGCTCTCTGATACTCTTGACGGTATAACCCTTGCGGGTATACCCCTTGAAACCTCTGCAACCCCATTCTCGGGTTGTCCAAAATATGTTCTTCTTGAACTCACTCTTAACGGTGAAACCAGTCTTGCCTTCTTAAATGAATCAAATGCATCATACTTTCTCTCTCTTTGAGGAAACATCATATTTCGATTTTGTAAATCTTTTCTTGCCTTATTTATTATTGAATTCCTATTCCCATTAGAATACATCCGAATATAATTATTAGTATTATACAGCTTTTTTCGAACAGTAGGATCTTTTAATAATTCTTTTACTTTAACAATTTTATTTGCCGATTTTTCCATCTTTAATTTTTGATTCATTTGTCTTAATCGAAGTGCTGAATCTTCTCTAAACATATCACGATCTTTTAAATATTTTAAATAAAGGGTTTTAAAAGGCATTAAAGTTTGATTTTTATTAATTTTATTAGGAGTTGAAGGTCGATTTGGGAAATCTCTTTGTAATAAAGCTTGCCATAAAACATCTGATTCAGGTAAAATTGAATTATTTAAATTTTCTAATTGACATAATTGCTTTGAATTCATCCTTGATAAAATTGGAAATAAAAGATGGAATGATACAAGTCCAAATTCCATTTCTTGAATATGATGAATGTTTTGTATGATTTTATTTGTGGTAAGCCGCACTAGCGATGGAACATTGCCAGTGCGATTGTTGTTATCGTTCATGGTTAATGAAGTGGTTGTTATCGCATCTCTAAATTAATTAATCTGTTTTGGAATTAAAACGGTCCTTTGCTTACATAATGACGTCAGAAAAAACAATTAAAGCCGGAATTAAAATTTAAAATCCGAAAGGCCAAATCTTATAAATTTGTTAAAAAAATTTATTATTAAAATTTACACATACCTTCGTTAAAATGTTTAGTAGAAAGAAAACTGACCTGTCCGAATCATCTGCATTATCACTGTCTGCGGATTCGATTAAATCCGAAATCAAGGCCGTTTATGTTCCATTTGAAAACCCATCTGAAGAATCGATTATTCCTGAACCTGTATCAATTAGTGAAGAAGAAGAAATTAAATATAATCAAGTTTTAAATCATTTTAAATCAACAGATCTTTTAATTCCTATAAGTGAAGAAAATCATAAAAATAAAGATACAAGTTTATATCAAGCATTAACCAATGATGAAAAAGCATGGCTTACAAGAGAATGTTTTTTACGTTATCTTCGAGCAACCAAATGGGATGTTTTACAAACAATTGATAGAATTAATCTTTCACTTGGTTGGAGAAGAGAATTTGGTATTGATAAACAAGTTTCAAATTTAAATAAAGTAAATGGTGAGACTACATCTGAAGAAAATGAAACAGGTAAAGAAGTTATTCTTGGATTTGATAATGATGGTAGGCCATGTCTTTATTTAAAACCAGGTAGACAAAATACAAAACCAACGGTTAAACAAGTTGAACATGTCGTACTTATGTTGGAAAGAGTCATTGATTTCATGCCTCCTGGACAAGATTCACTTTCATTACTAATTGATTTTAAACCACATCCAATTGGTACTAAAGGTGGTAAAATTCCTCCAATTGGAGTTAGTAGACAAGTTTTACATATTTTACAAACTCATTATCCAGAAAGATTGGGTAAAGCATTATTAGTTAATATTCCATGGCTTGGGAAAACTTTTCTTAATTTAATTCATCCATTTATTGATCCAATGACAAGAGAAAAAATTGTTTATGATCAACCATTTATTAATTATGTTCCAAAGCAACAATTAGATGTTGATTTTAATGGTGATGTTGCTTTTGAATATGTTCATGATAAATATTGGCCTGTTTTACATGAAATAGCCGATAAGAAAAGATCTCATTATATGATGAGATTTAATAAATTTGGTACTCAAGTTGGATTATCTGAATATGATTTAAGAGGCGATCATGAAGAATTGAAATATTAGACAATAGATTATTTATACAAGACAAAAAAAAAAAATGCGATTAGACGAGTAATACACAAATCATTAATGATTTAGAAATAAAAATCACAATGATTAAATATTATATCTTATTTGTAGATATTCACTAGTATTATGAATCTTTTTGAATTTGAATTTGAAACTATTATTGAAGATAGACCAATTGAAGAAATTAAAGTTGGAGTTGATTATTTATTTTTAAAACCTAATCAAGTTAAACAAAATATATCAATTAAATTAAATGAATCGGAATATAGTCGGTATACTGAAGTAATTGAATATTTTAAAGATCCACTGTTACTTTTACCTATTAGTGAAGAAAATTTTAAAAATCAAGATACCTTATTATATTTACCTTTAACCTTAAAGGAAGAATTTTGGCTTTCAAAAGAATGTATAGTGAGATATCTTCGTGGAAATAAATGGAATTTATCAACAACGATCGTTAAACTTGGTGAGACTATTGCAAGGCGTAGACAAATTTTTGAAAAATTCAATTCTGAAAAAATTTCCAATTATTTTATAAATGGTGGAGTTATATTTCTGGGTTTTGATAATGAATCTCGTCCTTGTATTAATATCAATTTAAATAAACTTAGTTTTCAAGAAAATCAATTTCAAATCGATGTATTTGCATTTTATTTAGAATTTGTTCTTAATTTTATGCCATTAAATCAAGAAAATTTGGTACTATTAGTCGATTTTAATGGTAAATATAATGATCAACAAGAACTTGATTATACAAAATTATTTCAAGCAATTGGACTTACAAAAAGAATTTTAAAAGTTTTTGAAAATCATTATCCTGAAAGATTGGGTAAGGTTTATTTAAATAATGTTCCTTGGTATGGATGGACTTTAATAAGGTTAATTAAACCATTTATGGATGTAAATACGAGAGATAAACTTATGATTAAACAAAGGGCAAGTGATGATATTCCTGCAAGTCAATTGAATGAAAATTGGGGTGGTGACGTCAAGTATGTCTATGACCATCAATTGTATTGGGATCAATTTGTTAAAGAAAGCGAGTCATTAAGGGTCAAGCTGTTTGATAGATTTTTGCAATTAGGAGGTGTGATTGGAATTAGCGAGAATGAAAAATCTACAAAGTGAATCTACTTTTGTAGATTCACTTTGTAGATCACTGTGTGGTCCCTTCTTCACCACCTCTGTCGCGAGAAAGAATGCATCACTAATTTCCTCACTAATTTCCTCTTTAATTTCCTCTTTAAAAATGCAACTTTACTCTCCATTTCTACAATTCTTTTCTTCAATGTATTTATACACTAATATTAAAAAGGCTTTGCACATTTTCTCTTTTCAACCACTCCACTTGTTCTATCAATCATTGTTTGCCAATCAACTGGAAACATTAAATCACCAGCACCGTTTTCACTTTTAGCAAATAAAACACCCAAATCATTTCTTGCAGTACTCAAATAATAATTCGATCCATCTCCAAGCGAAATAATTACTGCCCTCACTATATCACCCGCCTTAAAACTTTCAATGATCTTAACCTTATCTCTATCTGTCAGCCTTACATCTTGAGAACGTATAATACCTTTAAAATTCTCTCCTAAATCGTTATTAGCAGCGTTGATCATTGTACTTTGACTCAGTGCAACAGTTTGATGAGAAGCAAATGGTTGTGACCCACTTCCTGGTGCAACAGATATATGTGCCAACTCAGAGTTGGCTCCAACACCGGAATCCTTCAAAACATTACCAAACCCTTCAACACTTAAAATCTCACAATAAGCTTGTTTCAAAGTAATCTTGGTGACTCTAACAAGAACAATATCATTTTCTCTCGGTAAATTGATCGAAATATTGGCTGGTTCCAGATCATGGAATTCTTTTTCATATTCGATATATGCGTTATTTGGAGGTGTTACGGAGACAATATATGATTTGACAACATCTTTCTTTTCTTCTTCTTCCTCTATTTCCTCTTTCACCATCTCCGTTATCGAAACCTTACCCAATATGGTGGCAACAACAACAGGAAGTCGTTTATTCGACCCAACAACCTCTATATGTGAAATTGTACTTCCTCTACTCGGATAGTATTTTGAAATTTGCTGATTCTCATCTATATTATATGCTGGTGTGATATACTGACCAGGGATCACTGGTTTCTTTGCAAATTCCATTTCAATCTATTGATTTAAATTTATTGTTTAAAATTCTATCTCATCGAAAATTTAAACCTTGAAAAATTATAAAGTTTTTTGTCAAAACTCTTTAGAATTAAAAAATGTCTTATCCAGCTTTTGTTAATGGTGAACCACCAGTGATCTCATTGAGGGATTATGACGATGCCACATGGGCGGCAACAACTTGCCTTGATTTCAGAAATAATGAATATGTTGTCGTTGTAATGGAATCTCCAGATAATGTAGTTGCAAAAATTATTCAACTGGATTATGAAGTTTTAAATAGAATCTTTAAAAGTGCTCATGAGAATTATGCTAATCAAAAGTAAATATTACAATTATAATTAAAAAAAAAATGCATTTATTATGTAGAAGTTAGTTGATTTAAAAGAAATGAGTATTACAACGAGATTCAATATGAATTTCCATTTGACTTTTAAATGAATTGAGCTCTTCTTTGATTTGTTGTGCCAAGCTTGGTGTGAGCTGATTACAAGTGGCAGTATCTGGATGTCTATCATATTCATCCCCATTGTAAGTGTCGTATAAGATGATTCTTGAAGAGAATCTAACACCGGCAGACCCAGTTGAAGGGTTCAGTTGGAACAGCAGCAGTTGCAGTAAATCATATTTATTAATTAAACCATAATTTTGATTTGTAGGTTTTGAAAGATTTGGTGATTTTTTCCATTTTCTCAGAATCATTGAAGTGAATGATTTTTGACTCGAACTTACACTACTATCCGAAGTTCTTCTTCTATGTTCTTGAAAGGGTTGTTTGCTTGGTGGAGAAGGTAATGAAGATTTATTCGATCCTAACTTATTCTTTTTAGGTATAGTTTTAGATTGAATATTATTTTCTTTATCAAAAGATCTTGAAGATTCAACATCAAATTCATATCTATTTGATTTATAATCTTCATCATTATCTTCATCATCTTCGGTACCAAATCCACCTCCAATCCCACTTGCTGAATAATCACTATCTTCACCAAATGAAATATTGAATGATTGATGTGATTCACTACTTCTAATATCATGTTGGGTAAGTTTTCCACCAAAAGAAGGACCTTTCAATCCTCTGAATGACATCGAAATGGGTCTTGGTGAAAATGTAGAATCGGTTGTTGATTTACGTGGCGACATATTCAGTGTTTTATAAGCAGTTTCAAGAATTGGTGATGATTTAATAACACTTTCATCAACTTCATTTTCTTGTTGTTTCAAATCATCATTTGAAAAATTTGTATTAATTTTATCCAAATTTGGAGTTAATGGATTTGAATTTAAAATTGTTTTCTTTTCAATAATCACAGGTGATGGAACCAATGAAGAATTTTCTGAATCACTATGACTAACAAATACTTGAGGAATTGTAACGTTTAAACTAAGATTTGGTGATGGTTGCTGTGAAACATTAAAAGTTGATTCTTTTGGAGAATTTGAAAAACTTAAATTATCAACATCAATAAAATCAGAAAATTCCATAAAATCATTTAATGGTTCTTGAATATCATTTTTCAATACTTTAGTATTATCATTTTTAATAACTCCAGTATTACCATTATCATCCATTGTATTATTGAAAATATCATAATTTTCAGTTTCTTTCTTTGGTTTGGTTAAAGCATCGATTGAAGAATATAATTCAGAAGATAAATTTCTTCTTGAAGTTGAATTTTTCAAGATTGAATTCGAACGTTTAATTCCAGTAGCAGATGGTGGAGTAGCAGTTCCAGGAGGAGGACCTTGATATTGAATGATATTTTCATCACTACCATTATAATTGACAAAAGAACTTCTCTTTGATTTGATTGATTTCATAGACATTGATCTTTCCAAAGTAACAATACTTTCAACTTCTTGTGGATTTAAAGATTTAGGGAAAAGTGCTTCACCAAGTAATTGTTCTTCCTTTTCTAATGATAAATCATTTTGTTTTGTTAATTTATTTAATTCTTCAAGTGATTTGGGTACTTGTCTTGGTTTAATTGGAGTTGTATTAGGTGATTGTTCATATTTTACATGGAATGGAGATCCAAATGATAATTCGATATCTTCCTTTTCAATTGGATTTGGAATTACAAATATTTCTTCATCATATCGAGTATTTGATAATTTTTGAGGTGGATTTTCTTCTAAATTATTTTCATCATAATTTGCATAAAATTCATCACTTTTATCTTCAAATGAATTATTATCAGGACTAAAATCATCATCATTCACTTCTCTAATAAAATTAATATTTGTATTTGATTTAAAGGAACGATTATTCGATTTTGTATCCAATTTTGCAACCGTTGGAGTCGATACGATTAAAGGAGGTAATTCTTTCGATAATGAAGTTGAAACCGTGGATGCTTTAGTGGTTTGACGAGTGATTGGGGTTTCACTACTATGACTAGCAGATCTACTTGTACTTGAAGCCAGTGGAGGACTCAATTTTTCATTTGATTTAAAGACTCCATTATTAATTGGCTTCTTTTCTTCAAATGATTTTAAATTTGAAGTTGAAAATGATTTTGAAGCAGGTTTTGGAGGTGCTGGAGTATTTAATGAATGATTTTTAGATTTTGATTTAAATAAAGCTCTGAAGCTAAACTTTTTCTTTTCAGGAATTTTTGGTTCTTCAAAATTAGATAAATCATTTAAAGTATTACTACGTTTATGTCTAGTATTATTTTTAGAAGTATCAGTTGTTTCTTTTCCAATACTTCTTAAATTAAAAGATGATTGAGATCTCATATGAGGAGAAGGTGCTTGAGATTTTCTTGAAGATAAACCACCAACATCAAGCATTGAAGTTGATGATGAAACCCTTTTGAATGGAGCTTCAATTGCTGGTTTGGATAAGGGCAAAGTATGGTCGTTTGAAGCTAAAGTGAACGATGGAGACGACACAGAGGTGGTCATTGTGCGAGGAGGGAGCATTGATTTGGGGGTGGTTGGTACGGGTGAAGCTGTTCTGACTGGAGATTGTGGTAATGCATGGAAAGGAGGTTGATCAAGTGGGGTAGATTTGTGAGTGGAAGGTTGATTTGTCTGAGAAGGTTGATTTGTTTGAAAAGGTTGATTCAACTGAGTAGGTTGATTCAACTGAGTAGGCTGTGGTTGTGGTTGAAATGGATAATAAGATGGAGGGTTTTGTTGTGATGAAGGATTTTTTGATTGGACCTGACTTTGATTATTCATACTTTGATGCTCAGCTTTGAATGACAGTTTGGAAGAGAGCAGTGTTCCCGAAGATGACTTATGAAGTACCGGCCTAGGAGCTTGATAGCTTGGGCTTGCCAGTCTAGGAACTTGATAGCTTGGGCTCGCTGGTCTTGGAACTTGAAGACTTGGGCTCGCCGGTCTTTGAACTTGAGTACTTGGGCTCGCTGGTCTTTGAACTTTATTACTTGGGCTCGCTGGTCTTTGATTACTTGGACTCACCGGTCTAGGAGCTTGATAATTTGGACTCACCGGTCTAGGAGCTTGATAGTTTGGACTCGCCTGTCTTGGGTGTGAAATATGATGGGGAAACTGTTGACTCAAAGGCAGAGGCTGTCTTGGTTGTTGATTTGGAAGGTGATGTTGTGTTATTCTAACCGTTTGATTCGATCCATTTCTTTGAGAGTGTCTTGATTTTGAACTATCCAAAGAAGTTGAAGAACTATTTGAATGTTGAAAATTATTCGACCCATTTAAATTTGAATTTTGCTTTGACAGTAAAGTAACCCCAGGAGGAGGTTTTCTTCTTGTTGTTTGTTGGACTAGTTTTGGAGTATTTATCGTATGAAAAGTAGCGTCTTCAACCATTACAGGAGTACTTTCATCACTTGGAATCGAATCGATCGATCCTAAAGGAGATTTATGAGGAGAATTCGATGATCTTGCAGTTTCAAATGATTGTACCGAATAAGTACTTTCACGATTTTGATTATAATGAGGAATGATTGGTAATGGAGTTTCATCTTCTTCATTAATTATTGCTTCTGAAGTAATTGGAGTAATGATTTTTTGATTTAAAATACTTTCTAAAGCTTTCATCGATGGTGATACTTTCATAAAATTAGTATTTCTAACCAAATGATCTTTTTTATCAAATGGACTTGAATCTTGATTTTGCTTTACATTTTGACTTGAATAAAATTTATCAGTAAGAGCCAATTCATCATTTTCCCATTTTTCATTAACTTGTTGAGGAGGAGTTGCGATTGAATTAGAACTCGATGGCATTTCGGTCATATTAACGAAAGTAATTCAAAAAGTTAAATGTTTTGCCAACGAGTTTTAGAAATAATCAAAATGAAGTTTAAGTTTTGTAACCACCTGGCTTGTTAAAGGAGACTTTTTTCTTAAAAAAAAAGCAATAGAAAAAAAATTCTAAATCTCGAAATGTAAATTTACAGGTTAAAATATAATTTTATAAGTTATTATAAGAGAAGGTACAGGTTATGTGGGAAGAGATGGCGCTCTTACTTGACTACATGGTGGCTTTGAGAGTATAATTTAGTGTTAAAAGGATCGAAGGCAAATGCGTAGTTTTACCCGATTGGGATAATTGTGATTTTTTGGGTTAATCAGGAGCCTCGAAGTAAAAAATAACCTGTAAAAATATTGACCGAGACGCGTTTGGGCGTGTCAAGGTCAAATACGAGGTAACCACGAATCTTCGAAGTAGATCACTGAGAATTGCACTATATAATAAACTGATTCATGAACATTAAACTGCTTCAAACTATCCATGCAGTAATCTACCAAGTATATTACTGAATATGCGCATTAATAGAGTAGTCCACAGTTAATGAAACATTTACTGATATAATTGGAGAAGTGAATCTGAAAAAAATACTAATTATATACAGTCTACTGCACATACTGCATACATCCTTCTACACTTTTTAAATTATTATTCTAATTATTTACATAATTACACAGTCCCTCTTTCTCTTTTTGATTGCTGCTTTCTTTGGATCAACCACAGGTTGATTATTCATTAATACTGGAGGTTGTAAATTACCAAATTTCTTTGTAGATAAATTCATTGAAGATTGACCAGTAAGAATTGAAGTTTGTTCAGCCAGATTAGCCATTGTATTAACCGTTGAATTTGTATTTGTAGTAACCGAAGTTCTTTTATCATTAACATTTGGTTGAACAGAATCAGCACTACTAACCAGATAAGATCTAAAAATATAATCATGATCAAAAGTATGTTGTTCTTTATCATGATTTAATTTAATTATTGGATCAATACCAAATTGTAAGATTGAATTTGCCAAATACATATATAATTTTATCCATAAAGTTTCTAATTCTTGATTAAATCTTGTACCAAATCTTTCATGAAAAGTTTGAATTAAAGCTTCACCCATTAATTCGAAATTTGGAGGTTCAATACCTAAAATTCTCAGATGTCTTTTACCTAAATTAATTAAATAATCATCTAAATTTGATAAATTTTCTAATTGAGAAATTGCTAATGACATTACACCTGCAAATGCAACTGCTTGATGTTTAATCGATGGAAAAAGTCTTTCTAAATTTGAATCCATTGATAATAAATTCGAATATAATTGACGACAAAAAAGTGAAGATGCAACGGTTGAACTTGTACTTCTATTAATAATTCTACCACCATTATTATTACTACCAGTATTAATTGTTGAATTATTATTTGGAAATGCTCCTGGCAATGTCAGCTTTTGTTCAATTGGTTCATCGAGTAACATTTTATTCCAAGTATATCTTATTAAATCAATTTCTTTTTTATTAAGTTTTAATTGAACTTTATATTGTTGTTGTAATGAAACTGTTGAATTAATCGAATTATTTGTATCCATTTTAACTAATTGATAAGTTGCTGAAGAAACTGAAGAATCAGAATTATTTGAATGATTATAAAATTGATTTGAATTTTGATTTGAAGTAGTTGTTGAAATTGGAGTAGTTGAAATTGGTGGAATAATTTGATTTGATAAAGTTTTCAGTCTTGCAATTGGATTAAAATTTAAACGAGATTTCCGATTTGTTGAAGAAATCGAATTTTGATCTCCATTTGTAGCAACAAATGGTTGCATTCTTAACAGTGCAACGGTTTGCATGATTTAAAATAATTTGAAAAAAAAAACGGCTGATTTTTTTAATTAATAAAGAAATATACCTGATATCTTCTTTACACTTGTAGGAATTTTTTTTATAAAAATTATTTGGACGAATAAATTCCTTTATATATGGGATCATATCGGAGTTTAATTTTTTATACTTGATTTGGTAGATCAATTTGTGTATTATTTTTTACATTTTGTTCAAAAACTGGTACAATATTGCAGGCACGTTGTACATAATCTGCATAACACCCAACATAAGCCATATTTGTATGTCTATCGGTAAAATTTAAATCACAAAATTAAAAAAATTACCAATAAAATTTTATTCAAAGTTTCAGATCGATTAAAGATGAGATTTAAAAATTAACTCAAAATTGAATTTTTTTTTCAATTTTTTCTTATTATGATAATATTTATCGAAATTATTGTAAATTCGTTCGCTACATTGTAATATTTTTTTTTATAAATACCTTGATTGGTATGAAATACTGGGCTTATTACTCGATTGGAGGGGGAAATGTAGATACAGGATAACACAAAATACTTCAAAAAGTATTAACGAATATTAACGAATATTGGCGAGTATTAGAGCGATGCAATAATACAAAATGTAAATAATCAAGATTTATATCTCTAATTAAGTATATTCCAACTAAAGAATTGATAAGATACATCGAGGCTAGTACCTACTCATATGATCTGAATTAACTCCTTTATTGCATTGTGTTATATGCATTTAAATTACGTAAAATTACTCAATACTAAAAATCGATTTTGCACTCTTTTTACATAATTACCTGTATATTAATTGTATTGTAAGTTTCAAGGCTATTTTTACTATTAAATTCTTAAAGTAACAAAGGTAATATGGTGCATAAATTCGTATCATTATTCAACAGTTTCCTTTCTTATAAATCTAATGCCTTACCCTTGTTAATTTTTTTCGTCAAACATTCTATCGTCTAAAATTTATCATCACGATCAAGCAGAACAATTTGACTTAATTTATCAAATTCAATCATAAATTCAACCATATCTTTTTCTGATATTAATTCTCCTCCATATCGACATTTCTCGTAAATTGAAATTAATTTATTCAGTCCTTCCCATTGTTTATCATTATTATAATTTTTCTCTAAATATTGAATTATTTCTTTAAATGTATAATTTGTTGGTAAATCAACCATCATAATTGGCATTTTTGTCACACGATCATTATTTGTTCTTTTACTTTTTAATCGATTTGAAAGCATAAATTTATCTCCAAAACTTTGTAATATATCTTGATAATTAATTAATGGAGGTAATAAATTTGATTCTCCAAATCTTTCATTATTTATTTGAATATATTGTGGAGGTGATAATCCTTTATAATTAATGACTTTTCTTGAAAATAAAGGTCCTGCCGTTATTCGAATATCATTTAAACATCGATCTAATTCTTTTTCAATATGATTCCATATTGATTTTTTAAAATCATGATGATTGGGTATATAAATTGATTTTGCAGGTATATCATTCATACTGATTCTTGTTGTTAAAATTCTTGCAAAATATATGATTAATGAACAAAATAAATATACAACACATACTGCAATCACAATAACTGCTTTGATGGCAGGATCTGATCGAAGATTAAGTGATTGTACTATGATATCAATGGGTGTGACTGCAGCAAACCCAAGTGTTAGCAATACAAGTAATATAAACAGGAAGGAGTATACCCATGAAAAGAGTTGTCCCGGTAGGTTGAAGAGATCTTTCATGGGGAACAATACACAAATGTCGTAGCGAATGAGTATATTGATGAATGATGTGTTTTAAAGATGCGTATAAGATGTATTTGTAGATGAGTATAAGATTTATTTGAAGATTTGGTGCGAATTTGATGTGCGAAAAAAACGTGAAGGCTTTAAAAAGTTGCAAGGACTCTACGATTCTCAAACACCCGACGTACCCACGCTAAGTCGTTTAGGGCCAAGCGAAGGATTATCGGTACGCAGTATTTGACACATAACTTCCTCTACCTTCACATTGTTCTACACCTCTATTGACTATACATTTCCAGTGAATATACACTTCTTCTGACTCTCTTCTTTTAGTGATGTGCTAGAGGTGTCGTGGAAACCTTCACATTGTTCTACACTCTATTGACTATACAATTCCAGTGAATATACACTTCTTCTGACTCTCTTCTTTTAGTGATTCACTCGAGTCGTCGTTCCACGACACCTCTAGCACATCACTTCATATAGACCCCCGAGTCGTCGCTCAGCGACAACTCTCAGTAATTTATCACTATTATAGGCCCTCGATTTGTCGCTCCGCGACAACTCTCGGTAATATCTACTCAAACGACTGCAACGGCTCCATTCTTACCAACCGAATATCATCTTTCTCATACACATCTTTTTGCTTCAACAACGTCAAACCACTTTGCCTACTCACCCAATTGATTAGCAAATTCTTCCAAATGCTCTGCTTATAAACATTAACAAAGTCTTTTGAATGACGTACATTATTAAGATATTCTCTTGTTGTGAGATTTTGACATGTTAAGAATATATGAAAAACTAACAACATCATTGGATAAATTACCGCTAATCCTCCATAAATTATCATAAAGATTCTTATTGGATGATTTATCAACTTTCCATTCACCAAGAATATCCCCACAAGATAAAAAACACAAGTTATTATACACATTAACAAGAACCAAAGGAAATTTATATAATTTCTTTGGCCAACACAATTATTGAGGAAAATACAATGATGATCATGGTTGGTACAACACAGATTACATACAGAACAATGTGCTGTTCTTGGTGGCTTCCATATATGACAAGTGGTACAATATTTAACACCAACCTCGGTTTCTTGATTATAAAAGCTTGGTAATGAAATCTTATTAAAGTATTCTTCAGGATTGAAATTTAAATGATTATCAGTGTGAATTTTACTTGGTAAATGTATATTTCTTGGTAAAATCCCTGGATCAGATACACTTGTTTTTATCATATTATAAATGGTCATTACCCAACTGTAAAGAAATAAAATACCAATAGCAAGATTCAGTTTATCGAATATAAATACACAATAAAGTATTCCTGGTATTAAGACCAAAGTGAAAGTGATCAAATGTAATGGGAAGACTTTTACAGTTCTCCATCGTCCTCCCAAACAATATATATATTTCATATTTTCATGATTCTCGATCTGATAATTTTTTGTAGGAGTATCTTCATAAAAGTTGGGATCTGTAATGAGCCAATTGGTTATAAGTCGCTGGAGTAAAGTGGGCCCCACTAGCCGCCTTTCTTGTTCTTGTTCATGTTTATCTTTCATATCTATTGATACAAGTGGATCATTTTTTTTTCTCATTAAAAAAAAAATTAAACAATGATCATTAGCTAGACATGTTCCGATATTTGTGTCGATTAAAAGTACCTACAAGATCTTTTGTTCGTCCTATTCAACCAGTGAGACATTTCCGACTCTCACCATCACAACGCAGTGTTGTTTCTAATTATGGGTTTATTGTGAACATTTTTGCTGGTGCCTATATTGGTGGGTTGCTTGTATGTTTTAGTTCATTATATTTACTTTATCATGATGCAAATGAAAGACAACCTATCCCATTCGAGCTTCTGTTTGGCGATCAGATCACTGCGGTGAAAGGAATCAATAAAGATGACGTACTTCAATCACCTCGTTTTGCACTTAAACATTATAAGAGAATATTATTAGATTTAGCAAAACAAGTTGATCCTCAAGTTGAATGTGATGGATATGATGTTCCATTAATTCCTTCTCAAATATTGATTTATGAAAAATCAAATAAATTTTCGAATTTTTATATTGATATTGTTTTACGTTATTCAAAGGCTTTACTTGCCAAAGGTCAATTAGAAACTTCGATCAAAATGTTAAGTAAGATAATTGATGATGATGAAATCTTCTACAAATTAGGAAACGTCGAAAGATTATGTGAATGTTGTAGATTACTCAGCAAGATGTCAAATGATAAAGTGATTTATTTAAATCGTGCACTTGATTTAATCAAACATACAAATAATAATATTGAAATTTCATCTGATTTTTTGATTCTGAATAATTCAAAATTAACTGATGAATTAATTAAAATTTTGAATGATATTGCTTTTAATATGGCAAAGCAAAATAAAATAAACCAATCACTTGAAATTTACTTATCAAATTTAAAAATTTTAACTGAATTAAAATCAAAATTAGATGATCAACAAATTAATCAAATTCAATATCCATTTTTTAATTGTACTAATGAAAATTTGATTTTACTTATTAATGAAATTAAATCTCATGTCAGTGAAATTTTATGGTTTAAAGGTCATAAGAAAAATGCAATTTTATGGAATGAAGAAGTTATTGAAGATATTTATTTTGAACATGGAAAAGATAAAAAAGTGACTTTAATTATTTTCAATGTTTTAAATAATCTTATTAAAATGTATGAAAAATTAGGAAATTTAACAGCTAAACGAAGATGTGAAAATTTACTTGAACAAATTGATTTAATTAATTTGGAAACTTCACAAACAGAATGGTACGATGGGTTCATCAAGAGATTCAGTAAGATTATATATTATAAAGGTCCATTGGGGGTTATTGAGAAGCCATTGAAGGAAAGATTCGGTCAGCCAGAAAGACTTCCTGAATTGGAAGAGTTTGAGGAGGAAGATGAGGAATAGCTTGTATATATGTATTGAGCACTCGTTCGAGTTAGCGAATGAGTGCTGAAATAGCGAGAAAAATAGTTATAATTCTACTTTTAGCTATAGGCCGTTCATTACTTCCCAATAGCTTGCATTCTAAATGTATATAACCCGGTTAAGGACCCACTTTAAGTAACATACATATTGTATTATTTCTCTAATTTGGCTGCGAAATTAGAAATATTAAAAAAATAACCATCTGTCCCTGTCACAAAAAGAACTCTTCAAATCGTTTCGCTATCAAGTAAATACAAATTACAAATCAAATTCATAACTATCACTCTTACGATTACAGTCCAAGTCTGAAACCGATTTTTCAAACTTACAAACATGGTTTGGTTCAAGAATTGCCAATAACTTTTGGGCCTTGATTTGTACTTTAGTTTTGATTTCTCGTTTCAACCCTTTAAATTTCAGGTAAGAAACTTTTGTTTTTGCCATGTTAGGAACATCAATAACATATGGCTCAATATATAGCTGTCCATACATTCCGTTCAGAACCATACAAGAAACAGCACCATAATAAGTGAAACCGGTCAGTACTCCTGTTCCAAACAGCAGTGAAAGTGAAGAAATCAATAATGAAAGTCCTGTACCAACCAGAACGTCCAGATTCACTTGTAAAGAAACTGCATAAGATTTCGAGATTTGTGAAGATAATCCAGGGGCTGAATAAACACATGAACTAACTGGAATCAATTTTTCTTCCAAATAAGGTTGTGAGAAAGGACCTTCAATTTCAACTTCAAACCAACTCTTTTCAATATCATCGTAATATACACTTGTATTTGTATCTCTAAAATAAAATTGATTTGCCGTATCTTTAAATAATTTCCCTCTCTTTGGGTCCATTAAAGACTTGATTGAATCCATCGTGATCAATCTGTGACTGTTTGGTTTTGATGTCATCGATTTGAAGAGATAATGAGAATCCGAATAGTTAGAAATGCTTTCGGGGGTATAGTATACGCTCGGAAGTTCCAATGGGGAGAGATACTCAACATTGAGTATGTTTGATTTCACAACAGTACAACCGATAAGCAAAAGAACTGATAAGCGAATTCTCATGAAGGATAATAATGTTTAAAGATAAAAACAAAGAAATACAACAAGAAACCTTTTTATCCTTGATTCTCATATGCTTAATTTAAGCATACAAATTTGCAACCTGTATTTTTCGCAGCAAAATTCTAACCAATCAAATTGATTTTAGTAATAAAAAAAATCCCGGGGAAAAAAAGAAGCAAATTAAATTTAAAATCAACGTATACAAACTAGATTAACAATGATTCGTGTCGGTATAAACACAACTAGAGCTACTTCGATCATCAGACCAGGCTTTGTCCGTGGCTTCAAGACCATTCCACAACCACCAGGCCACATTGTTGGTACTGTCAATGATGCGTATGTTCCACCACCACCACATAAAACAGAAGGGTTACATTGGGCCAGTGAAAGACTTGTTGCTGTTGGTATGGTTCCATTGACTGTATTACCATTTTTGGGTGGCTCAAGTACTATTATTGACTCGACTTTGGGTGCTTTTCTTTTATACCATTGTTACACTGGTTTCCAATCATGTATTATTGATTATATTCCAAAGAGAGTTTATGGTTCATTACATAATTACGCCATGTATTTGTTGACTTTGGGTACTGGTGTCGCTGGTTACGGTCTCTACGAACTCGAGTCTAAGGAAGGTGGTCTTAGCGGTGTTGTTTCCAAGATATGGAACGCTTAAATAACGCTTAAATATGGAACGCTTAAATAGGAAACGCATATGAAACGCTTATATGATAAATATTTGTCGTTAATGAAACTTTATTTATTGATTTTTGTTTTCTTATAAAGTGTATTACTTTTAGCCAAAGTTTGAGATTTTTGTTTTGGTTTTTTAGCCAATTTTATTTGATACCATTCATTTAAATAAGATTGAGCATTCTGTAGTGAACGACTTGAAATTTCCAGTTCTTTTAATATACGAAGATTATATAGTTGATTATCAAATGAATCACGAATTACTCCACATTTGCCAATAATCCATTCATTTTTTAATTCATCGATTTGTATTTGTATTATTGAATCATCAACCATTTCAATAAGAATCAAATCCATCTCGATCTGATCCAATCCGTATTGTGAAAGGATTTGGATAGGTATACTTGTTCCTTCATGGTCATTACATAGACTTAGCACGGTTAATTTGATCAATTGATTTAGCAATTCGGTATCAAGCTTAATAAATGAATCACGATATAATTCATAATGTTTGATAGTTCCAAAACTGAAAAGTTCGAGTGTATTTAATATCTTATCATCATTGATATCATTACTTATTAATTCATGGAAATAATTATATGTATTTTGTTTAAGAAGTTCCATTATGTTATTTAATTATAAGTTGGTTGATTATTCTTTATTTTTCCCCCATTAATTATTTATATAAATTACCTAAGCCTTACATAAGCACACCCAATTATAATTACAATTATTGAAATAACCACAACTTGAGTAGTTATTGATTGATCTGATTGTTGTGTGATGATTATTTCAGGTTCAATCTTCTCTTCTGTATGTTGTGGTTCTGTTTCCTGCTCAACCAACTCGAGTGAGACCGATTGTTCTTTTTCCAGTTCAACGGTGATTTCACCATCTTTAATCTCTTGTTTCAATGGTAATTTAATTCCATTACTGATCTTTGGTAAATCACTAAATAATCCATGAACATCAACTTGTGTATCTTGAGTTGTAGTAACACTTTTGGGTTGGTTTGAAGATGTCGATATCTTGAAGTTCAAGTTTGTTGTGCTATTGCCTTTAAAGCTATTTTCTTCAGGAGTCTCTATAGGACTAATTAAATTGTCTTCAAAGTTCTCTTGAAGTGAAATTTGTTCTGTATTTTTTTCTTCATTAATAGAAGTTTCAAGATTATTCTCTTCAAGATTAATTGAGCTTTCAATACTCTCTATAGGACTAATACTCTCTCTAGGACTAATATTTTCTTTAAGACTATTTTCTTCTTTATATTTTTCAATAATCAATTTCATTTCATTATTTTGATTTTGTAATTCCAAAAGTTGATTTTGTAACAACATTTCATTTTTACTCAGTTCTAATTCAAGATTTTTAAATCTTTCTTTATATTTAATATTAGTTGATTTCACTTTTTTCAAATCTGAATTTAATAAATCTAAAGTTGATTTAAATTTTCCATCTAAATATTCAATATTAAGTTGATCAATTTTTGATTTATAATTTATAAAAAAATGTTCCAAAGAATTAAGTGCTTGGGTTTGTCTTTTTGATTTTAAAAGATTTGCAATTAGTGAATTTATAACATTTTCAAAAACTCCATAATTATTTGAAACTTGAGAATTATTATAAATCCCTGAATTTATAGGTGAATAAATTCCAAGTAAACTATCTTCAATAATTGGATTAATATCACCAAAAAGGGCATTTTCAAAATTAATTTTCTCTATTGGTTTTTTTTTTGATGTTTTAACTTGATTATAAATATCTTCAATAAAACTTAAATGTTTAAATTCAACTGAATTATGATTTCTAAATAATTCTGAAGTTGTTGAACCTCCAATTATATTTATATTTTCAACTTTTAAAGTAATTTGTTTATGATTTGATTCACTTTGAACATTAAATCCAAGACAAATAATATCTTCAACATTAATTTCAATAGGATCTGAATTAAGTTTAATGTCATTAAGAAATGTACCATTTGAAGATCCTAAATCTTGTAACATTAATTTTCCATTATTTGGATCGATATAAATTTGAGCATGAGTTCTACTAAGTACTCTTGATTCAAAATATCCATTTGTAACTTCTGGTTTATTTTTTGTAGCTGTTGGTCTACCTAATTTTGTTGTTTCAGGATAAATTGAAACTGGTAAATGTTTCTTTACAAATGTATCATTTAAAGGTGCAAGTGTTACATAATATTGAACTTGATTTCTTTTTTTGGAATCAACAAGTACAGGGATTGGTGGCGTTTGGATTGTTGATGCAAGTTGCAGGATCTTCTTTGTGTTTGGTGCTGCAATCACTTGAGATTGTGAATTTGACCGCCTGCGGCCCATACCTTCTCTACTTCGTCCATTGGTATAACCATTGTTATTCTTCAATTTATGTTGATGACTTGAAATGTCAAGCTGTAAGGGAATATCTGTAGCCGTACTCATATCTTAAGTATCTCTTAAATGGCCTCGTTGCTTTGAACTTACAAATCGATCATCAATCCGTTGGATTTGCTGTCTTTAAATATTGATTTTTTTTTTGTTTTTGTTGGTTTACGATTTGGTGCGAAAAATTATCAATACTTTTTTTTTAAATAAACAAATAAATTATCAACAGTAAAATGACATACAATTTAGCCAATTCGATCGGGCTTCTTCAAGAGTCAATGGCACTTCTTGACGAGTCCAATAAAGTGCTTCATGAAACAACAAAGGATATTCCAAGAATCAAAAATATCTTATTAACAAGACGTGTTTTTGGACTTATACCTGAAATTGATTTAATCGATGCAAAACAAAGTTTTAAAAAAGAAGTTGATCCAAAATTAAATCAAATAATGAATCGAATCGAATTAAATTTATCAAGACTTAAAAAACGGAAATCAAATCTTGAAAATCGATATAATTTACAGTTAGTTAGATTACAAGGTGCAAATAAGAAAGAAGATGTATTATTAACAAAATGGTCAAAATCACCTATAAATGATGCTAAAATTTCAAAATTAAAGTTTTTACAAAATAAAAAAGACCGTTTAAAGTATAGTTTATCAAGATTGAATTTACAAGATCGAAAATCTAGATTAAGTGGACAATCATTGATGAATGTACCGTCATTATTACCTCCAAATTGACGACATCATGTTAGGAAATGAAGGAATGAATGAGTCTCTGTGGCCTTTGTGTGCACTGTAATCTTATTGCGGTGGCTCTTTGCTTCAACTCTTACAAACATACTGCGGTATGGATCTTTCAAAACATTTTTAAGGACTTTTTTTCTTATCGCAACGATAAATAAATAATTGCTACACAATGAAGTTTAACTATTTAGTAGCAGCTGCTACTTTAATAACTATGGTTGTTGGTAAAAACGTTGTTGATTTGGATTCACTTAAACAAGATCAAGAAGATCTTAATTTAAAAAGAGACCCAAAGCATGTGATTGATTTAGAAGATTTAAAAAATGGTGTTAAACAAGAAACTCATCAAAAAAGACATCAACTTAAATTATCAGATTTAAAAGTTAATTCAAAACTAAACAAAAGATTTGAAAAACAAAGTGATTCTGTTATTTTTGAAATTAATCCTGATGATTATCATGATAATTTACTTCATTCTATTTTACCTACTATTAATATAATCTCAATAATAACAAGTTATGTAAGAGATAATCAAGAATTGGCAAGAAAAACAGAATCAGATGATAACTTTATGTTGTTAATAGCACCTACAGATGATGCGATTGCAACCGATTTGAATGGTTTAAAACCTTGGGAATTCCCAATTCCAGTACCTGAAAAAGATATTGATAATATATCTGAAGCAAATATTAATCATTTTTTGAGTTATCATGTAATTAGTGATTTTGCTCAATATTTAGATGTTGATGAATCAACAAATTTAATTAAAAATAAATTGGATAGTGGAGCAGAAATTAAGATTAGACAACAAGATGGTAAGAATTTCTTTGTTCAACTCGATGAAGAAGATTGGATAAAAGTGGTACAGATTAAACAAGTCGATAATGGGTTACTTTTGGTGATTGACAATGTGTTACTGAAACCATGATTGGTTGAAAGTGGCTAAGTGAAATAAGGGCCGCGAGGCGTGAAGTATCATCGTGATCCATGCAAACAAATGTTTTAGGATGCAATGAATATGGTCCCGTTTCTCTACAAAGCGAGCTATTGCTCGTTGTGTTCTATATTTCGAAATAACTCGCTATCGCTTGGAGTGTTTGTTGTGTTGCTTTGTTTTCTATTCTCACACAACTCACTATCGCTTGTTGTGTTTGCTCGTTATGTCTACATTAAAAAACTGTATAATTTATAAAACAATATGTAATTTTTTTTGATTTTCTAAGATAATGTTGAAACACCAGTTTCTTCGATTGTTTGACCATTAATTTCATATTCAACTTTCCATTTAACTTTTAAAGGTTTACTTTGAGAATTTTCAATTGAAAAATCTTGAATAATACCATTTGATTTAAAAGCATCAATTGAATCATTCAGTTGTGGTTTTAAATTTAATTTACAATTTTTTGAAACTGCAATTAAAAATCTCAAATTTTGAAGTTTTGAACCAATTAAATTTGTTAAAAGAACTTTACCTTGATAAAATTCAATTGAAGATTGAGGAATAGTACCAATTTCAATTTTTAAATTTGTTGATTGATTAATAAGTTGAGTATTTTTAGTTTGAATTGGATTTGGAGTTGAATTTGGAAAGCTTAATTCAAAAGGATCAAGTTGAGTATTTGATTGTAATTGAGGTGAAGGAGAATTGAAATTAGATAATAAATCAAAAGTATTTGATTGGACTGGTTGTACTTGAGTTGATTGTACTTGAGTTGGTTGTACTGGAGTTGGTTGTTGTAATCCTAATGAGATTGAACCTCCTGCACCATACAAATTAAGTGGATTAGTATTTTTATCACCATTAAAAGATAAATTAGCTAAATCAGTTAATAAATCATCATATCCAACTTCATTTGTTTGAGTTTCTGGTTCATCATCAAAATCAATTAAATTATCATTAATAACTTTTGCACCAGAAAGTTGAGAAGTTTCAATTTGTTTACCTGATTTTAATGATTGATATTTATTTATTACCAAATTAATATTATCATTTAAAGCCAATAATTCATTAACTTTTTCTAAATCTTGTTCATTTTCTTCTTCTTCAATGATTTTAGTAATGATTGGTTGAGAACTTTTAATTGAAGAATATAATTCAATCATTGCTTCATTTGATTCATCAATTGAATTAGTTGAATTAAGCATTTCATTTAAAATTTCAATTTTACGTTTTAATCTTGTTAAATCTTCACTAATTTGTTTCTTATTTTCAGTTAAATTTTCATCTTTAAAACCAGCCATAATTTTCATTAATTTATTAGCTTCTTGTAAATCTTGAGGTTTACCTCTTCTAATTAATTCTTGAAGTTTAGCAGAATGAACAACTTGTTCTTCAATTCTAATATCTTCCATTGATTTAATATTATCACTTGGATTAAGTACAGCTGCATCTTCTAATTTTAATTCAGGAAATATATAACCTTTATTTGATAAAAGTCTACGCATATCTTTAATATAAGTAAAATCTTCTTTATATTTTGAAGTTTTACAAATTGTTTGATACCATTCTTCAATTTGTCCTAAAATTAATCTTTGAATTCTTGAATAACGAATTGGAGGTCTTTCAGGAAATTTTTTAACTAATTCATTAAGAAATTCTTTTCTTGAAATTTGTAAATGAAATGGATATCCACAATTTTTAACTAAATTATCTAAAAGTGAAATTGCTAATTCTGAAGTTTGACTTTCACGTTGATTTATAAGTTTAACAATTGCAATTGCTGCTTCACGTGGAATTGATCCTTTTTTTTGATTAATATAATCACATATTTCTAAATTAAGTGCAAGATTTGGTTCATCAAGTGTTGGTTTGCACGCTCTATCTTTTCAATGTTAGTATGAATTAATGATGATTGATTGAATTTACTTACAAATACGTCTCAACAACTTTGGATTGATGTTGGAAAGTGAATATGAAGTCGACATAACTAAAAGTCACTGGGAGTATACGTTGGAACGTCAATGGGTGTGGATGTGCACGTTATAGAATGTATACTTTGAGTTGTATACACGTTTAGTAAAGTATACACGTTGAGTAAAGTATACTTGTTTAGTATAATTACACGTTTACTAGTGTAAGTGTCGAGTTTTTATCTCCGTATTTGAATTTTTCGTCGGAATTATGAGATATGATTTGAGAGAAAAATATACACGACACGACACAATACCAACACAAATGATAAATACATCATTCCTCAATGAATAACAAACCAACCATTCCAATCTCTACAGACTCCCCCAATACTGATCTTGTTACTGATGATCTTGATCCTCTTGAGATCTCACAACTTCTGCTCAGCTATGATTATTTGATGTATAAAATTAAAGATCATATTCTTACATTATCAGAGTTGACATATTCACTGGTTATTGAGAAACATTCAAATACTCAGAAATATTTACAAGAGCAATTACATTTGAATCAAGAAATGGCGAATATAAATAAATTGATCAATGAGTGTAAAGCCTTGGAAACTAATTTTATGAAGTTAGATCAATTACAAATGTTTATCAATGATTTCAAAGTACGATTAACAGAACTTGAAAATTGTTTTAGTTGAGTCTGCGGCTATTCACACGCTCAGTCTTCAGATTACTCAATCTTAAGACCCAGTTTTCAGATTTAGTCTTCAACTTCAGTCTATTCGTTTACTGCTTCTTCGCTTGCTTTCTTAAATCTCTTAAATCCAGTGGTGTTTCCAACCCTAATTCCGATCTAAGTTCATTGACATCTTTCTCCAAGATCTTTTCCCAATATATATTGATTAATGGCTTACAATTGGCACCATTTTTGATCGCCCAAGGGTAGTAAATATTGAAAAGTCGTTTTTTTTGAGCTGGCTTTAACCTCCAAGGTGCCATGAGTGCACCCAATCCACTCATTGGAATCCCAATGTTCATAAACTCAAACACCTTGACTGAAATCTCACCTTCAATAATGATTGGAAGTCCGGTGATGGCATGATAGAAATCATGACATTCTCTATATCTTTGATAAATATAAGCTAATTCGGCATCATCGATGTAACGAACGGGGACTCTGGTATCTGGACTTACACCTTCACGGTCAAGCCAATTAATATATGTTTTCCCAAGTGAATTTTCGGGCAACAGTCTTAAATATTCTAAATTAAGTGAATCAGAAGTAATACGTGGTTGTTCACGTAATATTTTTCTTCCAATAGAATCCAGTAACATTTGTTTTTGTAATTTACGTAATACTGATTCAAAAGCAGTACTTTCTCCAAGTGCAACAATAAATTCATTTCTTTCTGGATGGAAATAAGATCCGATCGACGAGGCACCTGCCATAAGAATTTTCTCGTATGTATACAAGGGTACGTGTCCTGGGTATTGTGGCTTTGATCTGGTGAAAAGAGGAGCTGGTTCTGGTTGATGTTGCTTATTGAAATCTTTATAGTGTAATTGACCATTTTCCATTTTATTTGCTAAACTATTATTTTCACTGAAAAGCATTGATCCAAGGATCGTGGCAGCAGATGTTAATAAAAAGGAACGCTTTTGCTCAAGAATTACAAGCAGCAGAAACTGCTTGGTTGTATGGTTGGTTATAAGGGAGTTCATGTTGATGAGTGTAGTTTTAAATATCGAATGATTTAAAGCTTCTTTTTTTTTTGTTTGTGTGGGGGGTGCAAAGAGTCGAACACGCGAAGATAGATCAAATTCAAGATGACTCTAAGATGACTCCTTCAGCAGTGTATAACCTCTTACTACATCTAAATACAGACACTGATGGTAAACAAACATATTGAGCTAGAGCACCTAATCCTAAAAGGAAATAATGACTAAATACTGGAAATTCCAGCAACATTCCATGTCCAATATTCGTAACTATAATTGCCTTTCTTTTCTTTTAGCTGTCTATATAAAGAATTGAATCTTCATCATTTTGTAAGTTTATCCTTATTAATAGTCTCTTTATTCAGATTTTGCACCTATCAGGATACTAAAATCGCAAAGAAAAATGGAAGCTCAAGAGAATGAAGATATAAAAGCTTTTTGGGAGGCTAAACGTTTCGACCTTTGTTTCAATGCTTTGACCTATTTCTTGGTTGAAGTCTCTATCTGGTTAATTATCATTTGCATTATCGGCCATGGTTCTAGCAATGGTGAATACGTACGGCGATGTCGTTGCGATAGTGGATAATACGGAAAATTTAGTGTTATAAGTTCGACAATACTTGGATCGTTAGGTCAAGTAGAATTCCATGGCTACAATCTTATAGCTAGAGCTGAAGCTATACTGTCTAAGAATTCCTTCGTTAAGAACTGTTTGTAGCTTTATACGGCCTATATACCTACTAAAGTACACTCACTACTTTGATCACTTGGTGACAACTAATTCAGGATATAAAGCACCCACTATATAATCCACCCAGTTAATCACCAACAACTGGTTTAATTCACATTTCTCGTTGAGCTCATTATTCTCGCTTGTGTCGTTATAATTGAACACCAAAAGTACTTTATAGATAGCGCATTGTAATTTCTTTTCATTCGTATTGAATCTCACTATGGGTAAAAGTTGTGGAAATTTTAAAATTAACTGTGATATCTTTTGTGAGAGTTCTTCAATAGTAATTTCCTCTTCTGATACCTCCTCCTTTTTGTTATCTACAAAAAGAGAAATTCTCAAGTTGTTGATAATATTGCATATGTTTTCCACGCTCAAGATCTGACTGATACCGTCATTTGCTTGTTTCAATATAACTGAATTGATCTTATTGTTCAAATACTTGTTTGAGTATACAGAGCTCCATATGTATTGGAACATACTTGAAAGAACCGGCTTATTTTCGGAAAAGTTGGTGATTGTATTGACCAATTTAAAGACCGTGGTGTTGAAGATATTATAATCTTGCTCTTCATCTTTTTGATTAATTATATTATAAGTCTTTATTATGAAATCTTTTAATTTTTGGGACAACGATGGACCAGCCACCGTTGGTGAGTTCATTTTTTCAAACAACTTATCATCTAGAGCTGATAAACATCTATCAATAAGACCAAGGATGAACCGAGGAGATGCCAATTTGTCAACAATCTTTACAAGAACCAAATCACTCATTAATAAGATGACCAAATCAGAAGAAATTTTCGAATCAAGCAGTTCGATTGAAAAGTCTAGTACCTGTTTAATAAGAACTTTAAAATATTTTAATCTATCATCTTTAAAAATGATATGATTACTCGACAAATAATCCGATATGGGATTATTATTCATATTATTGGTTTTGACCGAAGCGAGTATTTTTAAATCTGACTCTTTATCAAAGCAAATAAGTTCTTTTAAATGAGTTTCCAAGATTCCACACATCTGATTGGATACATCATAGATGTCTAACTTGACCACACGGTCCATAACATTCCGAAGCATATCTGAAATCAATTTATACACAATCTGTACAAATTCCCAATTATTGGTGTTGAGCTTATTTAGATACCACAGGTTTACATAGTTATTGATGATTGAAGCAACAAATAAATGAATTTGTAAGTTAATCAGTGAATCGGATGTAATTTCGGGTAAATTATTAATCAAATGTTTGACTGATATTTGATTATTTTTGATAAGATAAGTATTGGGAACAAAGAGTTTATAGAGGAGTTTAAACTCATTAGTTTCAAGCGGATCTGTTTTATTGGTTGATCCATTTCTAAGCTGCCGCTTTGCCCTTACCGACTGTACATGGCGTCGTTTCATTGTATATTCCGTCTTGTCTCGTCTCGTTTAGTAATTTTTTAGTGCAATCGTTAAAAAAAACTATCAACACTTATTATTAAAGATAAATTTAAACAATGATATTTCGTAGGTTTGTCAGTTGCACGACGCGGTTTCATCCGCTCACAGAACGCTACAATACTTTACAGCATATTCATTTCGATGGGATCACAGATTTTGCACAAGGTGAAAAAGTTCAAGATTTGATGGTTAATGCCAATTTAGATTTCAAAAAGATTGAAAGTAAGATTAAAAGGAAACGTAAAGAAGCTGAATTACAAGGATTAATACTTAATGAATATGAAGAAACAATTTTGAATCAAATCATGCAGGATAAACCATCACCAACCCTTTTTACATTTGAATTTGAAAATGTATATACTGGAGGTAAGCAAATTAAGAAACAACCCGAACTTATTAAACAATATGAAGATATGGGATGTCCTTATTATCAATTAGAAAGAGGTGGCAAGGTCACATGGCATGGTCGAGGTCAATTAGTTGCATATCCAATCGTTGATCTTAAGATGTTTCTGGATCTTACAGTCAAATGTTTTGTAGATTCTGTATTACTTAAATCAGTCCAAAATTTACTTCAAAATAAATTCAATATTTCAAGTCATTTAAATCAAAATCCAGGAGTTTGGCTTACACCTACAGATTCAAAAATTGCTAGTGTTGGATGTAATATTCAACGTGCAATCACTTCATATGGTATCTCACTTAATATCAACCCTGAACTTCGGTATTTAAATTCGGTTGTTATGTGTGGATTACAAGACACTAAAGCTACATCCATAACTGACCATTTAAATAAACCAGTAAAAGAATCAATTGGTACAATAGCCAATCTTTATGCTAAAGAATTTGCTCAATTACTTAATATCCCCAATGTTAATCATATAAAGACTAGTGAATTTAAATAGTCAATTATAGAAGCCTTGATAAATAGATTTTATACATACTTAGATAGATTTAATAAATTAAATATTTATTTTAGAATAAACAATACAAAACTTGAAAACTTTTAATTCGAATAAATTAATAATCGATAAATTAGGAGACATATTCCTGAATATATAAATGATAATTTTTTTGGATTAATTATTTCGAATTAAAATTTAATTAAATTCAATTGAAAGAAAATTGTAACGATGTGATTAAAAAATGTCATGAAGTGAGGATGTTTTAGTAAATCATCCATCAAAAAGGGAATGTTTTCATCCAACAAATGGGGTTTAATACAAAGCAACACCCAAGGCAGCGAAACCAGCAACAATTGCGGCAAACTTACCATCAACAGAAGAACCATCGGACTTCTTTGAAGTGCTAGTGGCAGTTGATGAACCACCAGAAGAATTAGAAGAACCAGAAGTTTCAGTAGAAGTACCATCCTTATTACCCTTCTTAGAAGAAGAAGAAGAAGAAGCAGAACCTGCACCAGAACAAGCATATTTGTCACCTTTAATGTCACCATCCTTGTTCAATTGGTCAAATTGCTTACATGATAAGTCACCATCGGAAATAAAAGTAAATCCACCTGCAACAGTTGATAAAGCTGGGAAAGTACCATTATCAAAAGTACCATTAATATTAACTGAACCAGAAATTGTCTTTAAAACATTGAAACCATCAAAAGATTTTAAGTTATCATTATCAGAAACTTGGAATGCACCACCAACCAGAGTTAATTTTGGGAAATTTAATTCTTCTAAATCAGAATTTTTATTAATAGTTAAAGATTTACCAATTTGTTGTAAATTTTGGAATTCAACTTTATCAACAGATGATGAAGAAACTGAAAGAGATCCATTAATACTGGTCAAGTTATTGGCAGTGAAAGAATTAATTGTTTGGAAAACAACATTGTTTGCAGAAGTTAATTGATCCAAAATAACATCAACTTGTTCAGCATTATAAGAAATGGTTAAAGTATCAGTAACACTTTGTAAACCAGAATCAATGGTTGAAATATCCTTGTTATTGTTAACATTGAAAACCTTTAATTGATAAACATTGATACCTTCAATAGAAGTTAAACCAGTGTCTGAAATAATAACTTCATCAGCAGAAGTAATACCCGAAGTCAAACCGGTTGATTCCAAAGATGGTAAAGCATTAAAGGTCAAAGTACCAACGGTGGTTAATTGAGCCAAGTTAACGTTGGCTAAGATTGTGTTTGCGGCCAATTGTAAAGTACCAGAAACTAATTGTAAGCTTGGGGCATTGAAAGTAATTGCTTGAGTAGCATTAAGAACATTCAAGTCACCAAAAACTTGTTGGACACCATCCAAGTCGATTTCACCAAAGGAGTCACCATAGATGGTGATGTCACCAACGGCAGTTGCACATGCAGCAACTTGTTGAACTTGTGCAGAGTTTGTTGCAGTGAAACCAGAGAATGAACAACCGGAAGCAGGGGTTGGAGTTGCGGTGGTTAAAGTTGAGTCTAAACTGTTAGTATTATTAATATAGAAGGTAGTATGGGAATGTTGATGATGTCAATGTATGAATATTGATAAGCTAATATATTTTGGAAGCTGCTAAAAATAGACACAAATACCTATATTGAACAACCATTCTTTTCTCAGACATGAACAATCATTCTTTTCCCAGACATGAACAAGAAGCTATACATACTATTAGCACCCAAAGCCAATCCAGAGATGGCAGACAAAGCAAGAACCTTTTTAAATTGCATCTTTAGCGAAAGTAGACGTTTTGTGATAAAGAAAAAAATTCAAACTTTTAAAATTTTTGTTCGTCTTTAGCCTTTTATAAAAATTTTAAAAAGGAGAGTATAAAATTTATAAGGGGGAAGGCGTAAGATTTTAAATCAGCCAGCCACCTTGTGGTTTTTTTTTTCATTTGTGGTTTTAAGAATATTTTTTGTTTGTTTTTTATTTTTAGTGCGGTTTAGGAAATTTGAACGATTTGAACCGAGGGGCAACAAGGCCGAGAATTATCTCGAAATGAAAGGCTTTAATAAATAGAATTATGTAGGAAATACAATCAACTAGTCAATACAAATAGTTAATGTACCTATTTGTTGTAATTCTTTGTGAATCTTTGTGACGAGTCCTTTAGAACATATTAATTACGAGGGTAATGATGCATGCAGATAAATGTTATGCATAATGCAGACGACCGGATTTCAAACAACACATTTTTAAACTCGCCCTGAAATTTAACTAATCGGGTTAATAGACGACACACGCAGGGTAATTTTTCAATTGAAAAACTTAAATCAAATTAGCGGTCCTGCATACACTCCTCATCTCTATTCTTGGTCTTCAATTAGTCGAATATGGAAACATTGAATATACACTTGTTATCTAATATGTCAATATCAACAAAGCTTTATTTTGAATGACCTTAGCCAGCATTAAACCTCTAATATAAATTGTGTAGAAGTTGACCACATATTTTCATAAGTAATACGTATGATACAACCCCAGGATTCCTGCACACTGGGCCGTACTTGAACAATAGACCAAATCGAACGATTTTTGCAGCCACATTAAGACCCTTAAGATGCGATGCTAAGTCGGACGGGCTGTGTTATAAGAGCTTCGAAGAGTTATAAGCGGTGCTTTCTTTTAGTTTCGAAAGAGATGATTCTTATTCTAGACTGTAGATTAGAATTGTCTTTTGATAATACCAGTTATATCGAAAATCTCTTATCCGTCTTAATGATTACTATTTTACATATAAGCCTTTTTAATGTTCATTCGGTTTATCCATTATGAATATGTTCAAATGAGAGGCATGACGATGTTTTCTTGTGCGTATTTGAATTCATGTCATCTTAGAGGCTTAACAGGCAAAAGATACAAACAAACTTTGTATTTGTAGTTTGTAATTTTTTCGCCGATTTCCTGCATAGAATGTCGGCCAAATTCAAAGCAATACTTGACCCTATATATCAATATACTTGCCTGCATACAACCCATATCAATAAATCCATTCGGAATCAACAAGATTTTACCGATCAACACTCATCTTACTACCTCACAATCCAAAAATGGACAAACCAGTTCCACTAAAAGTGTTTGGACGTACACACTATGCGTGCACACGATGTAAATCGCTGAAAATTAAGTGTTCTGGTGAAAAGCCTGCTTGTCGAACTTGTAAGCTGGTTGGTAAAGCAAACGAATGTAAATATCCAACAAAAGATCGAAAGATCATTATAATGGAAAGTGAAGTTCAAAGACTTCATGAAAGAGTTCATGAACTTGAAAACCTTGTCCCCACTTCATATCTTCATAACTTGCCTCCAAGAGACTATACTTTCACATTGGCCACCAAAATTCATAGTACATATCTGCTGGAATTTTATCTTATTGATATGCCACAGATTGAAAAAACACTTGATTTAGCTTATTCAGAAACTCCTCCTAAACAATTGATAAGTTATATATTTGCCCTTGTTGCATTTGGTGAACAATTACTGTTTGGTGCTACCCGAGGTCCACTTGGTGAAACTCATTTTAAACTGTCAACTCAACTTTTACTGCTTGAAAGTGAAAATATAGATCTTATATTTATTCAAACAGCATTATTTTTAGCACTTTATTCGGCAAATTCAACAAGATATAATGCTGTTTATAATTTCCTTGGAGTTGCTACAAGATCGGCTTTAGGTCAAGGATTTCATCGTCAACGTATTGGAGATGTTACTTATATTGAAAAAACAAAACGACTTTGGTGGACTTTATTTGTAATTGATTCAATATGGGCTACAAAAACTGTTAATTTTCAATATACAGATACAGATGTTGATTTACCTTTGGAAAATTATCATGAATTAAATGATGGATTTGATACACCAATTTTAGAATTAAATGTTCAATTAGCAAAATATGTAGCCAAATTAATTCGATTAATTTATGGTCCAAACATAAGAACATTTCTGCTAAATTATATTAATACTTCACAATTTAATCAAAAACAAGTATTACATAATGTTGGAATTCTGATTAATGATCTTATTCGAAATTTTGAAGTTCCAATGTTATCAAAATATTCAAATTCAAATGAATGGTTAAGAACAAGAGCTAATTTATTTTTAAGATATAATCATTTGATTATTTTAATTACAAAACCTTTATTACTGATTGTATTTGATGATTCTGCTCCAGAGATTACTCGTGGATTTGGTGATATTTCAGCTACAATCACAAAGAGTTTATTAACTGCATGTTCATCTATTGATATTATAGCTGGGTTATATGAGAAATCAACACTTTTCGTTATTGGATATTGGGATTCTCAACATTGTTATTCGGCATTATTGTTGCTTATAATAGCTGCTCTTCATGGGTGTAGGTACCCTCAGATTAATAAGGCGATTGCTTTGCTTAATTATATGGCAGAACAACTGAATAGAAATGCTGAACATTGTCTTGTTAAGCTTGGTGAGATTAATGAAGCGATCCGCAAAATACCTGAGATTCGATTTTCACTTGATTTGACAAAACTGGTTGATCAGGTGCTATTGGGAGAAGATATGGTGAGTCCACCTATTGCGATTCCTTTGGAAGGATATATGAGGAGTGAATGGCTGGAGTATCGTTTTGCAGAGCCTTGTTTTTGGGCGGCGGATGCAAAAGGAAAGGATGTTTTGAGACGGTTGGTAAATGATATTCAGGAGTGGACGTGACGAGAGTTTGGGCCAAGTGACAACTCTTTGATCCAACCCGAGGAAACTCAACCCAATGAGGATGTACGCTCCACCTCGAGAAATATGGATCCAACAAGGAAGTACACTGCGACATGTAGCAGATTTATCCAACGAGGAGGTAAAAAATATAAATGAGAGTTGGAGCGAAGTGACAACGAAAATTGAGGAACGTTCACTCTACCTTGAATAAGCTCATTTCACGTCAAATATGTGAACAGGTAACGTACAAGAACATGTTTGAGAGTCGAGGTTTCAAACGATCGCTCTAACTCTTCCAAAAATTGTATACAACGAAATAGGCAATTACAGAACAAATGTAAACACAACCCCGAATTACCCCTTAAGTCGTACACCTCGGTACCATTCATTGCAATGGCACGGAGATTTCTCGATGCACCGAATTGTAAGTTACTGTTACAGGGATGTGTATAGAGTCTACACTTCAAGAACTTACGACGAATCAATCAAGCCAAAATGAACAGTTGAAATCGAGCCGTAGGAGTACGGGTAGATTTGAACGGACACAGTAGTTGCGAAAGGATTTCAGAATTGGGGACTCAAAGTTTTGGAATCATTTTCCGATGACTTCTCCCTGTCTACTGGCGACTGAAATCATACAATTGTTGTTTGCATTTCGAACGTTGTTTTATTCTACCCCCAAATACTCCTCAAGAAGATCTTTCGAAAGACCCGAAACTGCAGTGGAGCTTGAATGTAATTCACAAATCTATCAAGGCCCTTGAATCACAAAAATATGACAAACTGCAACTATACTCACCTACAAAAGCTCTGGTATTTCCATGGTATGATTCTACGTTGTAATTGTCATCTCTAACAAATATTTCACTACATTTGATACTCATTCAAGTTCAACTGATGCTCGATCATTTCCGTCCAGGGTCCCACAAAGTCAAGCCCAATATTCCTATTGCTTGCAAACCATTCCATCACCTCCGAGTCACCAAGAAGAGGTGTCTCATGACCGCTGGTAGGTGTGATACTACCACTGTAATAATCCAATGGTATAGTTGATGCATTGGCGGGAATTTGATCAACCGTCAGTAATTGCTCATCTTCAGTTGGTTCACCCATGCCGTCGTCAGGCTCTCCTATGTCCCCCATAGGCTCTGCGCCATTCTCTTCTTCGGTAAAACTTTTTGATTTGGTTTTCATTTCAGAACATAAATACATAAGAACATTCGAATATCTTGTGCACAAATGTAACTCATCAGGTGAGCAGTCACGTAATGTGATTGCAGCACGTTGGATCAGTTGAATGATATCATCAATATTAATCAACGAAAGTGAAAGGATTGCCGAATCAAAATTATCAATCAGCTGATTTGAAACAACCCCCTTCAGTGATTTCTTATGAGCAGTTATTGTTAAATAACATTTGACTATAAAAGCCACTGCACGAACAATTCTTGTTAACCATCTAACTGGCATAAACCGAAGCATTTTAAGTTTATGAACACGATGCGCGACCAGAAGCATCTCGTTAGCAGCATTAAAAGCTTGTTCAATGTATTTAGCAGATTTGGAGATTTCATCAAGTTTAAGCGATGATACTTTTGACTTGCGAGGTTTTGACGAGTCGGGTGTGGGGGAACCATGGGGGTAGGCCGATCCCGACCCAGATCTACCATTAGTTTGACCTCTCAGTGCACCACCTGACGGTGAAAGTGCTAGTGAATAAATATATAACTTGACATAATTATATTCAAATATAAGCAGTTCATGTTCGATACATGTTCCCACCTCTCGACAAACCTTCAGTTCGGGATTAAGCCAATGTTGATGAATTGCGACTCGTTGTAATCTTGTTGGTGTCGCAACTAAAAGACACCGGAATTTACGACCCCAATTATTAATCAATGGACTTATAATGCTTAAAATTGATAAATTTTGTCTTTGAGTCAAACTTCCTAATTGAGCCTTATAACCGTAAAGTGATTCATGACCTAAAGACATGATTTGAAGTAATTCAATTTGAGCTTTTTGAACCTTTGTAAATTTCAAGACGTGCTCACTTGCAAGACGTTTTAATTCTTCTTCAGACATCTTCATGATCCGGTCATCATCATGTGCCGAATTGCCAAAATCATCTTCACCTTCGGAAATCTCGTCTTCATCCAAATCAACTTCCGAAAGTGAATGTGCTAACATCAGTCGACGTGAAATATTGACGACAGAATTGATTTCGGCGATATGAGTTGCCAAAAAAGTCTTTGATGAAATCTCCATGAACCCCATATCTTGGGCAAGCCGTACGGCAGAGCCAATAAGCATCCATGCCATACGATAGGAACGACGCATTGCACCGAGACCAGCCAAGTTTGGTTCATCTGTACTTGTTCCCGCACCGGCTGCTGCACCTCCCGTTTCATTATTGGCACCGGTACCTACCCCTACGCCGACTCCCCCGGCAGAGCCTCCTCTCTCGTCGGCTCGATTCGCATAATCACTCCATCTCCAATGAATTGCTCTTGGATTCCATTCTGTGAACAACAAAAATGCAAAGATCGTTCCAATCAGTCTCGTGCTTGCCTCGGCCCAAACCGTTTGTGAAATCAACCGTTGTACATATAGCCAAAGACGATCATGAACTTCAATACTACGTGGAACCCCCATGTTCGCTCCGACACCCTCGAGCACATGATACCGCGATGCAATAGTTAAAATTGCACATAATAGAATCGGATAACCAGCCAATACTTTGGGCAGGTGTAAAAACCTAGGGATGTGCGGGAAAAACGGGTGCATCGTCAGAAAGAAGTAATAGACAAGTGATTCTGCTTCAGCTTCACTCAATATCCCACCAGGGCCAATATACTCAATGCTTGTCAACTTGGTCGATGCCTTTGGCCGTACCAAATAACTTTGCTCGAGAGGAGGCATACTCATTCTTGAATGTGTGGATGGGGGAGCCATATATGCTGGAACCAGCAGAAAACGGGTATCAGTTGGATTTGAAGAATGCTTATGTTCAATTTGTTCATGTTTTGTAGCAGCATCAATGTGGTCGCGTTCGTCGGCACGAGCGATTGTCCCAGCTGCTTTCGCAAGGAATACAAGAGCACCTTCCATTGTTGAAAAATGATTACTTGGTGGGTTTTTTGTAGTTTCGGGAGACAAAGGAGGACCTTCGGTTGTTTCGGCTGTTTGGTTGATTTTAGGAGCCAGATGATGACGTTTAAATGGTGGTATAGGTACAGCATTTTGTGGGGGCACGTGTGGGGGATCGTGCGGAGGATTTACTTTCGTAACTTCATTTGATACCTCTGGAGATACCAGCAAGCTCTCTTCATGTTGTGACAGACCTTTTCTCTTACGGCCGGCAAGCACGTTACTCGACCCACCACGGTTTGAATCAACAAATACACAGTCTTTTCTCTCTCGAAGGCATCGTGCACATTTGCCTTCACGCGGCGAATCGACAGGGCCCAAGTCACACTTGACCTTGCGAACACGGCAGTTGAGACATGCTCTGTAGTTCCGCTTAAATTTGGCGTCGTCAGACTTATGATTAAGCAGCATTTAAGTCGAATAGAAAGATGATCCGCCAGTAACCGCGTCAAGTCTTGATTATAAAAAATATTGCGAAAAATTTGAAAAATGATTAGTTTTTTTTTGTACCACGAGGTCCTACGGCAGTCTCAACATTTTCTCGAAACGTCCCGGTATTTCTTCCGCGAATGCGGAATCTTATTTGCAAATCGTTAAGAAGCAGTTCTCATGATATCGAAGAAATGTTGCGTGATTCTCATCAAGTTACCACTGTTTTATCGTTTATTTCTCGCTAATGTCTAAAATTCTCAAACTTTCGTTATTCCTGGATTACTCTACACTCGAATTGTCGCTCCGCTCCAATTCTCATTATTGGTATTATTCATGTATTCTACTCGAGTTATTGGTTCGCTCCAACTCTCACTACTTGTCTTTATTCTGATTCACGAGTTGTCGGTTCGCTCGAACTCGCTCTGAACTCAACGCTTCAATTGTAACTTCTTCACACTCTCCTCCAATGCCTTCAACTTGGTTTGCATCTCCTCCAAGTCTTGATTCAAACGATTCCTCTCGTTAACAATGTTTGTCTCCCATTGTCTAAACCTTTGTTCTTCTGCCTTCACTTGTTCAGTAAAGAACTTCTTCAAAGCATCTTCTTCTTCCTTAAACTTCGGGTTATGTAATCTACGTGGTTTCTTTCCAATCGATTTCTTTTCACCTTCTTCACCTTCTTCACCTTCTTCATTCGAATTTCCACCCAATTTAACCAGTCTAAAGGTTTCGAAATGTAATTCATTTGTACTTAAAATTAAATCCAACATATTAGTTCTTAATAATAAACTTCTTAATTTCTTAAAATCACAATGTTGATCATTTTCAACTTCAACTAATCCCCATGGATATTTTCTACCACGTACAAAAGTACCAGGACTAACTTCAAATTCTTCTTCAGATCCAATCACAGCAAATGGCATTGATTCAATCAATTGCTTCGAATGCTCTGCACTTGCTGGATCATCTAATTCCAAAGGAGGGGTATAAATGTTGATATCTTGGGCTTCAATAATATCTCTTATTCTCAGCTTAAAAGTATCCAATTCACCAGGTGACAATGTGTCTGATTTGGCAATGATTGGAATCAAATTAACTCGTGTTGATAATCTCTTCATGATTTCAATATCAAGAGGCTTTAAAGAATGACCAGTGGGTCTAATAAAATAAAGACAAGCATGGACTCTTAAATCCTTTTTATTTTCTCTTGTTGGTTGTTGTTCTTGTTTCATGTACAGTTCATGTTGATCATCGAGAAAATCGACAATTGGAGTCCAAGAATCATGATTGTTAACGTTATTACCAAACCCAGGTGTATCAATAATATTAAGTCTAATTTTAAAGTTCTTTTCTTCGAGAATTGCTCTAACAATGTCAATTTCAACCGTTTGATGAGCATTGGTGAACTTGTTGTGCCTTTGTTGTGGGTCCTGGTACTGCTTCAAGCTCGATTGGAAGAGCGTGTTGATGAAGGTGGTTTTGCCTAGACCACTTTCACCACAAACCATCATGGTGAAGGTTGCACCTTCTTTTGAAACGATTTTATACCTGAATGTTAGTAAGAAATTTGGGAGAATGTGGGGCATAGCCCATGATGTTTACATACCTTTGGTTTGGTAAGTTTGCAATGCCGACTGGTTCTACCATGTTGTGTGGAAAGAAAGATGATTGATTTGTTTATTTGATCGTGTCTTTTTAAACGATTTGAATGTTTATTTTTGACGATTTGTTGGATTATGTAAGCACAATAAACGAAAAATGGCGCGTTAAGACAACTTGAGTGAAAATAGTGAGAAAAAAATAGCGAGCGAATTGGAGCGTTAGCGATGATTCATTAGAAAAATTAGAGGGAAATTAAAAAGCAGAGTTGGACAGAGTGACAAAAATTAGCGAGAAATTAGCGAGAGAAAAATTGAATGCAGTAAGAACACGAGTGAAGGCGTAGAAAGGAAATAGTGACATTTCGAAATACCGAGAAACCAATACTGCCCCATCTCAACCTCTAGTCTAAGAATTAGATCCGTACGTTCCGTCCTTCCTCACCTACACCTGGCGATCTATTTTTACCCCAAAGACTTCCTTTCCTAACCTTCTCGACTAAAATGCTCTCAATAGATCTTCCAATCATTGAATGAATATTTATCGAACAATAAAAATAACTATCTTGCTCTCATTTAACGTCCCGTGGCTTATAAGGAATCTTACTCGCTTTGCTCAACTCTATAATTTCTCGCCATTTTTCGATAAAGGAGTAACCTACAGATTCATAAAGACTCATTAGTATTGCTATGTAATTGTATACCGTTCATTCATTCTCATCCAGTTGTTGCTACGCTCCATCTGGCTACTTCTTCAAAAATTAAACTCCCCACGAAATTGTTCCAAATCCATTCCCGGCTTCACAACCTCTAACAAGTCCCGCCTGTCCATAGCAATAAACGCCCTCTTTAACGTCTCAGTAAGCGATGTCAGCTGATTATGGTTCAATGTCAGATCGGCCCCCCCTTCAACTTGATGCATACTTAACCCAGAAAGCAAATGCTCGGCTGCTTCCTTATAACATCCAATATTAATGCTCGATACACCCAAATTATAACGCGCGCGAACAAAAGTGGGTTTAAGTTCAAGTGCTTTAAAATAAGCATCAACAGCTTCTTCGGACCGATTTGAATTTGCCAAAGATGCACCCAAACGATTCCATAAAACTGGATCATTTGGTCTAATCAGAAGTGCCGCCTTAAAACAATCAATTGTTTTATCAAAATCTTCATTAGCATAAAATAATACTCCAAGACCCATTTGAACATCAGCATCCATACTTGCTTGGTTTGGTGACAATTGTGCTGCCTTGATAAAAAGTTCGGTGACTCTATTGTTAAGAGAATGTCTATCTTCATCATTGATTGAAGGATTCGCTTGTCTTGCTTGTTCTGCTATTTGTGGATATTTGGTTGAAATCCATCTTTCTAAAGTAGCAAATGCAGCATTATCATAACCTTCATTAATATATGAAATTGCTAATGACATTAAAGCTTCTGAATTTTCAGGATGTAATTCTAAACATTTTTCAAGAGCAGAAATCCCGGCAATTTCTTTTTCATTTTGGGTTTGAACTTCACCCAATTTAAGCCATGCTCCAATATGATTTTGATCACGTTGAATAGCAGCTTCAAAAGCAAGTGCAGCTTCAGATAATTTGGCACCATTTTCCATAAGTTGTAATCCAATTTCGTAAGGATCTTGATCATGCGGTAAATCGATAAATTGATTATTTACAGTATTTTCGAATTTATATTCTCCAAAATTGGCACGAGTCAGTGCATATTTTGTAAAATCACGTTCCCATTGTTCCATATCTGCTGGAAGTGGTTCCCTTTGAGTACGTTTGAACTCTTCATATTGTTGATTGATGAATTCATTTTCAACTGCTTCTGAATTAAGACCATCCCATACTTCTTGGAAAGTTGCTTGATATTTATCATCAATCACAAAATCTGGTGAGGCTTCGGCTGTGACTTCTTCATTGGCTTGCAGAAGAGCCTCGACCAGAGCTTCTGCTGCTTTAAATTGATTGTCCCAATCAACTTGTTGTTGCTCGTTGATGATTTGGTCGTTTTGTGGAGCAACAGCACCCATTGTATGACCAGTTGTCATAAGACCCCCCATTGGACGATACCCCATTCTCATCATACCACCACCAAGGGGGGCAGCCTGTTGAACTTGTGGTTGATGCATTTGTTGCTCACTTTGTTGTGGGAACTCGTGTGCCCAATTCGTTGCAGGTGCCTGATTTTGTCTTTGAGACAATTGAGGCAGTGGTGATGATCTGAATTCACTTGTCCAGTTTGTGTTGGCTTGTTGAACAACCGGTTGTTGATTCATCATATTTAACTCGTGTCTCATTGGCTGGAATTGGAAAGAAGAATTACCAGCAGGACTTCCACCCATGAAATGTTCCATTTGTTGTCTTTCCCTTGCATTCATCAAATTATCCAGTTTAAATCGACCAGATCCTTCTTGTGCAATGCCTTGATTGGCCACTTGTCTCTGAAGCGATCTATCTTGCTGCGTATGCTTATTGAATTGTGCCACTGCATTACTGTTTACTGAGCAATCTGCTCCACCTCCAACAAATGACATATTTGAATATTATTGAAAGAAAAGTTGATTTGAGCGGATTAATAATGATTTATAAACTCAAGGGTGGGGGAATTGAGGGGAATTGTATGCAGGTCGACGAACCGAATTAACCGAGGATAGCACGTGAAATTGAGGTCAATGTGCAGGCATACCTCCACAACTTATATTCAATCGTGTGCTTAGTTGAGTTTATCATTTGAGGGCTTTTGATATTTACCAGGTCTATTTATACAAAATTTGCGCCCCCTAAAAAAGATGGATTAGCCTTTGGACGCCAAAATCACTCATTTATTTCTAAAATTCATTATCCCTTGATAAGAAGATGGGATGTGTAGACTAATAGCATAGAACAAAAAAGAATGGATAAAGTAGCACTGATTTACAAACGCTAGATCTTGTGGAGAGGGGTACAGTGGAGGTATAGTGAAGGTTGATTATATGGTGCTACTTGACAACGAATGGCTGCAAAATGGAGCAACACGTCAGTAAAATTTTCAGAAGAAAGTACGTACTTTCCGTTAAGTAACTTTCAGAACCGCGAATATCAATCCTTCCATATAAAAAAGAACTGGCCAAACCAACGGCTTTAAGAAAGTCTTTCTCAGTCAATAAGTACCGACTGAATATATGGCATTTTACACTAGAGATCTCATTTGACTTTAACTCTGTTTATTTATTTCGTCACGAATCTTCGACGTATGAGCCGACTTTGTGTCTTTTAGTTTGTCTATACAACAATTTGTTCCAATTCTTTGGGTGCAAAAAATCGCAATTTTTCATTCACTCGACAATGTGAAGTTGTCATCATCTTTTTACGTGCAAGTTGCCGCTATCGTTCCAACTCTCTACAACTCGTTCTTACATCAAATTATTTTCTCAAGTTTTTGCTGTCGCTCAAACTTTCACATCGTCATTTCTCATATTACTTTACAAGTTTTTTTATACACATTAATGAGCAGCCTTTGGAGCATTTGGCAATAAAACCAAAGATTCACGAATAGTTTCAACACCCTTCAACAAATCTTCTTCTGAAATCACCAATGGTGGGGCCAATCTAATGATATGATCATGGGTTGGCTTTGCTAAAACACCCTTCTCCTTCATAACCATACACAAATCCCAAGCAGAACGACCATTTGTCTTTGTATCATCAATGACAATAGCAGAAAGTAAACCTTTACCTCTAACTTCGGAAATGACTGAACCTTCTGGAGTTTTTCTTAATTCTTCTAATTTCAATTTAAGTAATTGACCAAGTTTTGCGGATCTTTCAACCAAATTTTCATCGATAACAACTTGTAAAGCAGCAGTAGCAACTGCACAAGCCAATGGGTTACCACCATAAGTCGAACCATGAGAGCCTGGTTCCAAGGTCAACATGATTTCTTTACTAGACAAAACAACAGAAACTGGCATAACACCACCTGAAATAGCTTTACCAAGTAAAACAATATCTGGTTTAACACCTTCTGAATGTTCATAACATAACATTTTACCAGTTCTAGCAATACCAGTTTGAATTTCATCACAAATTAATAAAACATTATGTTTTTTACATAATTCTTGAACACGTGGTAAATAATCAGCTGGTGGTACAACAATTCCTGCTTCACCTTGAATTGGTTCAAGCAAAATTGCAGCAATTTTATCACCAGCATTATTAAATGCTTTTTCAACATCTTCAATCACACCATATCTTAACAAAGTACCTTCCTTTTCACCTGGAATTTGAGGTCCAACACCACTTAAATATGGACCGAAATTAGTAGTAGCATCTGAATCAGTAGACATTGAAATAACACCCAAAGTTCTACCATGAAAGTTGTTTACAGCAGATAAAATGATGGCTTCGCCACTTGGAATTCCCTTTTTAACATAACCCCATCTTCTTGCCAATTTAAGACCTGTTTCAACAGCTTCAGCACCAGTATTCATTGGTAACATCATTTCATAGTTGAAATATTCGGTAATATATTTGGCAAAAGAACCGAAAACATCAGAAGAAAAGGCACGAGAACAAAGAGTCAATTTTGAAGCTTGATCAACAAGAGCCTTGATGATTTTTGGATGACAATGACCTTGATTAACAGCAGAATAAGCAGATAAAAAATCTAAATATTCTTTTCCTTCAGGATCCCATACATGAGCACCTTCAGCTTTAGCAAAAACAACCGGAATAGGATGATAATTATGAGCGGAATAAGCGGCTTCGTATTCTCTAGCAGTAACGGATGAAATTGTCATATTTTATAAAGTAAATTATTTATTTAAAAAAATTTAAAGCTTAAAATTTGCGGATTTGACTTGGTTAAATAGTGGATCATTTTAGTTGATAAAATTGATTATATTCTTCCGATTTTAGAATTTAAAAGCGAGAATGGAAACTCAACGCGTTTTTCTGCTTCTCTTGCTTTTAATGGTAGTGGGGAAAATTGATATATAAATTTTACTTAATTTGGAAAAGGTCGTGTACTTTTACAATTTGACTAGTTCACAAAGATATAACCAGCAAATACTTTAACAACTAAACAATAACATCACAATAAAAATGGAAGCACCAAATAAGAGACAAATGCATCATGCGGTCAAGCCCGAGCAGCCGCCACAGAACGAAGACATTGCGCGTCTCCTGACCATTGGAATGCGGATCCGTAAGGCGGTTGCAGAAGGGTATAGTGTACCTCATGAAGCTTCCAAGGGTTCGACATACAACAATCAAATTACACAGTATACACATCTGAATGGTGCGGGAGGATATGCCGGCATTCAAAGAGTCCCACTTCCTGTACACATGAGTCAACCACCATCGCTTATGGGGTTCGGGTCGACGGTTGAAAGCACAAGCAGTTTAAGTGAATGGGACGAAAGATTGGGAAATCAGCCTTTGCAGACTTTGGAAAAACCATTCAGAAACAAGCGCAAATGGGATGATTCAAAGGATGTCAAGGAGTATGAGTTGGTATTTGACGATAATTTCTAGAGATACTTTGTGGTTTCAACTTTGAGTGGTTATAAGTTCCTAATAAGAAAAAGCGTTTTATGAGTTTTATGAGTACTTTAGAGTGTCTTTTGAACGTTTTCAGTATTATCTGAGTATTTTGAAGTGCTTTATGGTATTTTTTTAACTACTTTTTCAGTGTTTGAGTAGTTTTCAGGACGTTCTGAGTTTATTCGCTATTTCAGAATGTTTGCTAGTGAGTTTAAGTTTTTTCGGTGTTTTAGTGCTTTTAAGTACTTTCGATACTTTTCCGTGCATCGGTTTTTTTAGTGTGTTTCTTTTCAGTCCTTTCGGTGTGTTTTCAAGTTCTTTTCAAAGTTTTCAGAAAACGTTCCTGCTTTCACATCAGTTTATTGGCGAATCAGGGTACTTTGTAAGTACGATCATTTCATTCCAGGTATACTATTACCGGGAACTATTTGCATGAATCATTAGATGTCTATTTGTATTTCTTGCTAGTCATTTCTCATTGTCCTAATGGCCGTCAGTTCTTCAAATTGGTTTAAAAGATATTCAAATAAAATCTTGTAAGAATCTTTTAATTGAAGTTCTAGTCTAGTGTATTGGTTGTGTATACTCAAGAGGTTTCAATGGGTGCAATCAAGATTTATAGACTTTGCTTTTTCATTTTTGATTATGCAGTTACATATTACTTTCCTTATGAATTCCTATTTGTGGTGTCTGTTTATCATATACTTGAATCGCAAGTAAAAAGAATATCAATCAAAAGATAGGTATAGATCACTGAGTCTATTATCAAAGGGATTCCATCTACAAGTCTTATAATACAACTGCAGCATACTCCTTTGGAACTAGTATCATTGGTAACGAGTACGTAACTAGTGAATATGTAAATGTAGTGTAAGCATTGTGATCTCACTAATCAAGTTAATTCGCGGTAGAAAATAACGAGGCAGTAGCTGTATTTTTTCTCTGTATACCCGAGCTGAAATCTCACCACGTACTGCGGTAAGGACCTATAACTGTGCCTTATTTCCCTTGTACATATAAGGGCCAACTACTATATACTTGAAAAGGACATATCGCTGTGTCTACTACACTATACTCAACAAGAACTATCGCTGTGCCTTATTTCATTTACTGGAAAAGGACTATTGCTGTTCCTCATTCGCAACGAAATTGGAGGACTTGCTGTGCAAAATTCGCTATAGAATAAGGATCACTTATTATATCATTTGATCTTGAGTTGCTTTCGCTCGTGTCAATCATGTTCAAACCCTTTTCCAACCTATCTCCCCATGAACGAATCCTTCAAATCATCCGTCTTGTTACATCCATGCTTATGATTGCACTTTGTGCGCTGGCAATCATCTCACCACTCTTTACACAACGTACTTACATGGCACGTATCAACTGTGCCCATCTTGACGTCTCATCAGGACTTTACAACTCGCTACGAACATCTGTCTCATCAAACACAAATGATATCTATTCTAGCGATACAGATAATAACACCGAAATTCCTGTTGATGCATCACTCACAAATAGTGAAATCACACTTTTGACCGAATATTCGGAAGCTCAAGTAGCACTGGCTCCTCAATTCATAGTTGCCTCTTTATGGGATTGGTGTTTTGGAGATTACGTAACTACTCCATATACAAATAAAAATGGAGATTTAAAATATAATGTTCAAGATGTTCAACTTACATGTCGACGTTCTACAAATGGGTATATTCTTGATTATCGACATGAATTAGCCCAAGTTGGGTTAGAAAGTATATTGGCATATGCGTTTAAATCGAGTGAGTATGATGATGTACAATATAACATGCTTGTTGCCAGACGTATAAAACGTCATCTGCTCGTTACTCCATCACTTATCTTTGCTTCAATATCACAATTAATTGTTTTAGGATTATCATTAATTGCTTATTCAAATAGAAAAGGTCAAAATAATCTTTTATCTGTACCACGAATTTTTTTACATATTATTGCAATTTTCCTGGTTATACTGTGTATTTCAATGACAATTGGAGCTTCAATAATAACTCAATTATTAATTGAAACAAGAAGAGAAATTCGGAATCATCTACAAAATTTCGGAGTATATCTTCATTTAGGAAAGACTTGGTATCTGATATTATGGGCATCAGATGTATTTTGTATATTACTGATGTTTTCATGGTGTTTACCACTTTGGTGTGCAAATCCAATTGAAAAAGAAGAATTCAAAACCAGACGAAATTTAAAAAATCCATTTATTTCATTTTCAGAAAATCCAATTTATACTGATAATGAAACAAATCAAGAACAAGAAATTGAATTACGTAAACTTGGAGAACTTATTTCTAAAAAACCATCAGTTCGTCAATTAAAATTAAAAGTTGAAGAATCTGAGAAAATTCATTATAGAGAAACAACTTATGATGGATATATTGAATCTCAATTACCTTCCAGAAATCCAAGTACAAGTTCGAAAAATCAAAATCGATTTCTGGTTCCCGAATCCTTTCTTAATGATGATGAAGTCAAGTATTTAAATCAAGGTGACTTATTCAATAATTTATAGATTTCCTTTTTTATCTTTGTGTTGTTTCTATTTGTGGAGTCAGTATTTTTTCCTGTTCGAGATTTTTTTTCACTAAGCCTGTTCGTGTATAGAGGGGTTCCAGACAACAAATAAAAGGAGATACAAGGGATAAATAGAACGAATAGATACAGAAAACGGAGAGATACCAAATAACGAGATAACAGAGATGAGTCGTGGTTCTGGAAACATATATATTAGACACTCGGTGCCGCCGCTGGATTCGGCAAAATCAAAAGACTTTTCGATAGACGACTTTGAATTACAATCATTTGATATAACCACTCCAAATGTTGTTTCAACACCTCCCCTTATTACATCAAAACGTCGTCCATTCCTTATAATCTTAATACTTTCACTTGTTATGTTTTTTCATACAGTAATATCTCGAACTTCATGTACAAGTTCAAGTATACTTACATGTGCACCACAATTTACTATTCAAATGAAATTAGAATCAAATCTTTCAGTTCAATTCATCAAAGAAGGTATCAAATTGATATCATTTTTATCAAAAGATCTTAGTACAGAAGATAATCAAGATATGGATTATGTAATTGCAGATACATTATCTGAAATTTATAAATATAAATTTAATTATGGAGGATTTTGTCGTCAAAATACAGAAACTTTACAAGAAACTTGTTATACAAGTAATTCAACAGGTGGAGGTTTAAATGTTCTTCATTCAATTCTTTGGGATGCAGGTGTTGAATTAAGTAAAATTAATAAAGTTAAAGATAGACAAGAATTTATTGAAGGTTTTGTTATTACTTATACAAATATTGCACATATGGCATTACCTAAAACAGTTGAAAGAATTCAAAATATAACAAAAATCCTTGATTCATTAAATTCAACTAGTGTTTTAACATGTATTCTTTTAATGATAAGTTTATCATGGAATAAACGTCGAATTTTAATTGGAATTATTGCAATTAATTCAATAATTCAATTTTTAATTTTCAGTTTACAGACTTTTTATATTAATCGAATATTTGTTAAATTTAATCAATCAGCTCAAATTTTATATGGTTTGGGATTTTATTTATTAATTTTAAATTTAATTTGTTCATTTATTCAGATTTTTTATATATTTAAACATAAATCTTTTTAAAAGCTTGTTCAAAATCTTCAATAATATCATCAATAAATTCAGTCCCGACTGAAATTCTAAGTAAATCTTTTGTAACACCAGAACTAATTCTTTCCTTTTCAGATAATTGTTGATGAGTACTATACCATGGTACAATAACTAAAGTTTTTGAATCTCCAACATTTGCTAAATTTGATGCAATCTTTAATTGATCAACAACTTTTGGAGATGCTTCTTCAAATTCATCTTCAACTTCATAATCAAAAGATTTAAGACCAATTGAAAGCATACCTCCAGAAATTTCTGGATTATTTAAATATTTTTTTGAAAGTTCATGATCTCTATGAGATTCTAATCCTAAATATGAAACCCAATTAACATATGGAGATTTTTCAAAATATTGTGCTAATTTTAAAGCATTTGAAGATTGTCTTTCAACTCTTAAAGATAAAGTTTCTAACCCTTGTAAAAGTAAAAAGGCACCAAATGGATTTAAAGAAGGTCCAACATCTCTTAATAAAGTGATTCTAGTATAAGCTAAATAAGCTTCTTTACCTAAATTATTAAGAATAAGTCCATGATAACCTTCATGTGGAGTAGCAAATTGAGGAAATCTTTCTGGATAATCAGCCCATGGGAAGTTACCAGAATCAACAATTGCACCTGCAATAGTTGTACCATGACCACCAATCCATTTTGTAGCAGAATGAACAACAATATCAGCACCATGTTTGAATGGATTAATTAAAAATCCACCAGCTCCAAAAGTATTATCAACAACAACTGGAATTCCATTATCATGAGCCAATTTTGCAATTGCTTCAAAATCAGGAATATTATATTTTGGATTACCAATTGATTCCAAATAAATGGCTTTTGTTTTATCATCAATTAATTTAGCAAAATCTTCAAGTTTATCACCATCAACAAATCTTGCATTAACACCATATTTTTTAAAAGTAACTTTTAATTGATTATAAGATCCACCATATAAGAAAGAAGTAGAAACAATATTATCACCAGGACTTGTCAAGGCAGAAAGAGCAAGGAATTGAGCAGCTTGACCAGAAGCAACAGCAATGGCTCCAATACCACCTTCTAATTGTGCAATTCTTTGTTCAAAAACATCATTGGTTGGATTACCAATTCTTGAATAAAGATATCCATGTTCTTCTAATGCAAATAATTTTGCACCTTGTTTTGAATTTTCAAACATAAAAGAAGTTGAAGCATAAACTGGAACTGCTCTTGCTCTGTTTGGTAATTCGACCGGTTGGCCTCCATGTAATTGTATAGTATCGAAATGAGATGGCATTTTAGTTAATTAAAGAAAATTTGAGTGGTTTTTTTTAATAAATTTATAAAGGAATCTTTATCGATATTTATACTTTAAATCATGGTAGTTATCCGAAAATTAAACTGTGGATCTACATATTTATTTCATAAAATTAAAATTACAAAATAAATTAACAACACTTTGCGAAAAGCTGATCATTCTCACGTGAAATTGTATATTGTGTATAATTTATACATGATTATAGTATATGCAATTGTTCACAAACTAACAAGGTAAAGGTACAAAGAGATAATATATACCGATCCCATCAATAGATCGGTTAAGTAGAGATGCAAGCAAATCAATGTCATCCACCCTTGACTGAGACCTGATCGGTAGATCTTTAACATCAAAACCAAAAAACATAAAGAAGACATGGATTTACGATGCAAATTGTCAATGCATAACCATGTGCGTTATAATTTCTCGGTTGACCAAATTAGGCAGGTTTTTTCAGAGAAAATTTTAAGATTTAAAATTGCAAACTGACAGTTTAACTTTATAAACTGTTGATTGCGGGGCTCACGGCGTTAACAACAAAATTCCCCCTATTAATAGATTTTTAACATTTTAACACGAATTTTTCATTCTAGATTATTCTCTTACAAATACAGAACTTGATGGTTTAAACCGATCAAGAGTCAATAAGCCTCTTTACCGATCAAATGCGTCAAAATGTTGTTCTCTCTTTTGCACTTTGTGAATTCGCAAATTTAAATCAAAAATAAATATTAAACTAACTCCGAAAAATTATTCGTGCAAATCTTTGTAAATGAAACAACGGTGTCATGGCACTACCATAAAGGGCGAACAGTGTAAGATCATTACTGAAGATGGTTGGTGTCGATATCATATTTCACAATCAGAATTGGTTAAAAAGTCAATTTCGAAACCAGGTTTCATATATATTTATACACTTAGTAAATTACTTGAATCGAATCCAATAAAGGTTAAAAATTTACCAAATACAAAAGAAAAATCAAAAGATCAATGGGTTGAATTCGATCCTAAAAAGGCAAAGTATCACTTATTGAAAGTGGGCATGACCACTCGAACGGTTTCCCACCGATTAAAACAATGGGAGACACAATGTAATCATAAGCTCACTTGTGTATATCCTGAACAACGACAAAACTCATTAAATTTACTTTTAAACCGATTTAAAAATATGAAAATTAATGAATTAATTCAAACAGGCGCTACCAAACAAATCGGCGCTACCAAAAATACATATACAAGTTTTGACCCTACACAACTTGGCTTTTATACTCGATATAATATTGCTTCTGTTGAGTCGAAAATTCATAAACAGCTCAGGGAGATCTTTGGTAAAGGTAGTCTTTACTGTACTGGGTGTCCTTCGGTTTCAGGACGTTCGGGTGGTGATATTCCTTTTGATCAGTACAATATACACACCGAATGGTTTTTAATTCCAAAGGGTCAAATCGAGAAAGTTTTTGAGGTAATAGATAGAAATTGTGCATAATCTTCAAATGATCTAGATGACTACTGTAGACTCCATTAAACTTTCGTGAAAATATCCGAAAAACTCGAATTGAAGGACTCCATTTTTGGAAGAATAACATATTGCGTATCATCTGCATTCTTCAATTGTTTCCTCCGATTACAGAAATTCGAATTGATGACATCAAAATCACCCCGACTTTCGTTCCCTTGTAAACTCTAAAATCAAATTGGAGAACCCTATAGTTTTCATACCCTATTCTTGTCAACTCTACAATCGAATGCATTCATCTCTACGGTCGATGCCTCATGTACTGTGATACCGATCTTTTCGACTAACTACTACCATATCTTTAGGCTACACATTGTCGCTATCGAACCAACGTTTTTATTTAATAATACAACAACTTTTATATAACAATTAAGTGTTCATGTAAGTAGAAGGATCAACACCTTCTTCTGGGAAGTCACTAATCTTAACATCGAATCTTGATTGAATCTTTTCCAAAACTTCTTCATCTTCCTTTGTTGAAACCAAAGAAATTGCCAAACCTTTGGTACCAAATCTACCAGCTCTACCGACTCTATGTAAATATTGATCGGCTTCATTTGGTAAATCATAGTTAATAGCCAAATTAATTCTTTCAATATCAATACCTCTACCAAAAACATCGGTTGAAACACAAATACGTTTGTTGAATTCTTTGAATGACTTATATCTTTCAATTCTTTCATCTTGAGGCATGGCTGAATGAACAGCAATTGATGGGAAGTTACAAGCACATAACAACTTGTTTAATTCATTTGCTCTTTGTGTTGATCTAACAAATATAATAACTTGATTAAATTCCAATGAATCAAGTAAATCAGATAATTTTCTATTCTTTTCTTTTTCATCCAATTTAATATAATATTGTTGTAAACCATGTAAGGTTAATTTGGCTTCATCATCAACATAAATTTCTAATGGATTTTGCATAAACTTTTTACAAACTGGTCTAATTTCTTGAGATAAAGTTGCAGAAAACATCATAACTTGCTTTTGATGAGGAGTTGCACGGAAAATATCTTGAACATCTCTTCTCATATCGATACTTTCTAAAACCTTGTCACATTCATCAATAACAAATGACTTGACATTGTTTAAACGAACAGCCTTTTCTTTGACAAGAGCATGTAATCTACCAGGAGTGGCAACAATAATATGAGGACAAGTTTCCTTATTCTTCAACTTTTCAATATCTCTCTTAATTGGAGTACCACCGAATAAAACTTCAGTTTTAACATCTGGCATATATTTGGAAAATCTAGAATATTCATTCTTAATTTGATAAGCCAATTCTCTAGTATGACAAATGACTAAAGTACTAACTTCACCAGCAATTGGGTCCAATTGTTGTAAAGTTGAAAGAACAAAAACAGCGGTCTTACCTAAACCAGATTTGGCTTGACATAAAACATCAGTACCCAAAATCGATTGTGGGATACAAACTTGTTGAACTATAAATTGTTAGTTTTTGTTTTGTTATTATTTGCGTTTTTTTTAATAAATATACGAACCTTCGGATGGATGTTCAAAACCACAGTCACCAATGGCTCTCAATAATTCTGGTTTTAATAAGAAATCTCTGAAACCAGTTGCATGAATACCAACATAAGAACCCTTCTTATCGGCTTCTTTATCAGCACCAGCTTCACCATCGACACCGGCAGTGACGGCGGTGGAGGTGGTTGGTACGGTGATTTCTTCGGAATCGGAATAGTCCAATAATTCTTCTTGACCTTCGTGTGACATGTTGATTGTTTATTAATGATGTTTGTATTGTGATTGTTGTTAAAGTTGAATTTTTCAGCGAATGAACAAATTTGAGAGAGTCGTGTACTTGTCAAAATAAATAGTCGTGTCCATATTCATTTTGATAAATACACGACCTTATATTGATATTAGTTTTAGAAAAATATATTGAAAAGTTCCTAATTTGATTTTAGTTGCAACCAAATATGTGGAGAAATTTGACACGTTCTATTAACCCAGTAAGGTATAATTATGCATTATTAAAACAAAGATCTTTTTCAACCACTAAGGTTTCGAAGTTTTTCGGTGGTCAACCACAACCAACCGAAGATCAATTGGCAGCTATGAATAGAATGAGAGAAACTGTTCAAAAAAACCCACAATTAATGGAATCACTTAAAGAATTACAAGATATCATTGTTAGTAAAGGGATTTTCACACCAGGAGTGCCTCCTTCGTTCACTCAGATGATGTCATTGTTGGCTGATAAAGATATTAGAAATCGTTTAATGGAATTTAAAACTGTTTTAGAAGACTCTGGAGTCGAAATAAATCAAAAAGATATGGCAGCTTTCAGTCAATTTTTTATGAAGAAATAAAATTTTATAGATTTAATATATATTTAAGATTTACTTTTTAGCAAAAGAAGCTGAGATTTTTGCAGCTTCTTCAACACCTCTTGCAATCCCACTTCTAACACCTGCATCTTCCATTTTTAATAATCCACCAATGGTAGTACCACCTGGAGTACATACTTTACTTTTCAAAACTGCAGGATGGTCACCCGTTTCCAAAACCATCTTGGCAGTACCTTCCATGACTTTGGCAGCAGATAATCTAGCAACTTCAAAAGGTAAACCCATTCTTAAACCACCATCGATCAAAGATTCCATCATTAAAAGACAAAAAGCAGGTCCAGAACCAATAAGTGCAGTTGCAGCATCCATATTTTTTTCTGGGATCTTAACTGCTTGGCCAACTGGATCAATTAATTTCATCACCAAATCAGAATAAAGTTGTTCTGCTTGAGGTGAAAAAGATACGGCAGCAGTACCACATCCAAACTGGGCAGGAGTGTTTGTCATTACTTTGGCAATATAAGGTGTAAATATTGATAATTCATTGATTGTAGTACCTGCTAATAATGAAATTAACAATTGTTTACCATTCAATGAATTTTTGACTTGTTCATAAATTTCTTTATACATGTATGGTTTACAACCTAAAATGATCACATCAGCTTTTTCAACAGCTTTTGAATTGGACTCTTCACCATAAGAATATTCAACAATTGGATTTGATAATTTTTGTTTTAATTTATCATTTGAGATCTTGGAATTTGTACAAGCAATGATTTTGGATGGAAATGGTTCGAATTCAGCTTTAAGCATAGCAGATATAACTGCAGTTCCCATGACACCGCATCCTAAAACGGTAATTGTATAATCTTTCATTGTATGTTTAACTTTAATTTACTAGCTTTCAGTTTTTATACTTTAGCTTGGAGTGACTTTAAATAACTAGCCAAATTGTACTTTTTTTATTGCGAAAAACTCAAGGTGAGTACAAGCGAGGCAAGTTTCCATATTGGGAAGTCTGTGCCGTATACAGTCTCGGTTAATTTCGTCCATTTCCTACTCACACAATAATTCAATTTAATCTTACTCATTAAATTTTACATTAAATAAGGTATTTGAAATCGTTAAATTTCAACTCTATTTGTGTAAATTTTGATTTGAATTAAAAAATTGAACTTTTTTTGCTGCGATTGTAGCTTTTAATAAGGTTGAAAATATTAGATATCTACTTTATTTGCTTGGTTTCATTATTAATTTATTGCTAGGTTTCGGCGTTACGTTTATTTGCTAGTTTCTACAACTTATAGCGCCCACCGATATGTTTGATAAATCCGTTCTTACACCATGTCCGGTGCTTTTGCCCACTCTTGAAGAGTTTGCAGAACCAGTTGCTTATTTATCTCGTCCTGATATCGTTGAAATTGGTGATAAATTCGGATTAATAAAAATAATACCCCCTAAAGGTTGGAATCCTCCATTTCTGATTTCTTCTAATTTTAAATTTCATACAAGATTACAACATTTAAGTGATTTGGGAATAATTTCTCGTTCAAGGAAATTTTTTCATGATAATTTGAATCGATTTTTAAAGATGAAGAAAGAAAGAGGATTAAGGCGACTTTGTTTTAAAATAGATCAAATTGAAATTTATTATTATGATTTATATAATGATGTTGAATTGATTAAACCAATGAATGATAATAAATGGAATCAACTTGCAAAAAAATATTCTATAAATTCAATTAAACAATTAAAATGGGAATATGATACTCATATATTTGAATATGCAAATTATCTTGAATCTGCTGAATATGATTTTACAAATATAAAAGATAATTTAGAAGATGAAAATTGTCAAATTTGCGGTAAAAATGATGAACCATTAAAAACTTTACTTTGTGATAATTGTGATAATCCTTATCATATGTCATGTTTAAGAGAACCTTTAACTTCAATACCAAATGGGAAATGGTATTGTGATAAATGTCTTGTTGGTACTGGAGAATATGGTTTTGAAGAAGATAAAGATATTAAATATCATCTTGAAGAATTTCATCAAATGTGTTTTGAATTTGATTCAAAATTTATGAAAAATTATCCAAATCAAGAAAAATCAATTGATTTTATTGAAACTAAATTTTGGGAATTTATTGAACAACAAGATTCAAATATTGAAGTTAAATATGGAGCTGATATTCATAATTTAAGACCTGGAGAAATAAGTGGATTTCCAATGGATCAAATTCAACAACCTTATTATCTGAATCATTCATTTAATTTAACTAAACTTCCATTTGCAAAAGGTTCATTATTAAATTATATAAATAGTTCAATATCTGGAATGACAATTCCTTGGATTTATATTGGTTCATTATTACTGACATTTTGTTGGCATGTTGAAGATCATTATACACTTTCTGCAAATTATTGTCATATGGGTGCAACTAAAAAATGGTATGGGATTCCACTGTCACAAGCAATTCAATTTGAAAATTTAATGAAATCAAAATCTCCTGATTTATTTAAAAGACAACCTGATTTACTTCATCAATTAGTAACACTTATATCTCCAACAAAATTGGTTGAAGAAGGTATTCAATGTGTTTATGCAGATCAACAACCTGGTGAATTTATTATCACTTATCCAAGAGTTTATCATTCAGGTTTTAATTGTGGATTTAATTTTAATGAAGCTGTTAATTTTACAATGGATAATTGGCTTGAATTTGGATTTGATTCAATTAGAAATTATAGATTAATTTCTAAAGAAAATGTTTTCGATCATTATTTACTTTGTGAAAATATCTTAAAGAAATTTTTAATTGGTGAAGCAAATGAATTATCTTTAAAATTAATTAATTTATGCTTACAAAAGTTTCAAGAATTTACAAATCATCAAATTAAATTAATAAATGAATTGAATTTTCCAATTAATAATCGACCAATCAAAGATGAAGAAGAAATGCTTTGTGATTTATGTAAAACTTATATTTCATATCAATATTGTGAAATTGAAAATTCAAATCATAAATTTATTTCAATGGTTGGTACTAAAAAAATTAATAAAAAAATTAAGATTTCACAATTACTTACACCTGAATCTTCACCATATGAAATTTCAAAAAATGAAATAATTGATTTAAATCCAACTTCAATTGCTTCTCAAAAAGTATTTGAATGGCAAGAAAATGCGCTGGACGCTAAAGATTCAAAATCTATGGTTTCTGAATATGATGACCTTATTTTAGAAGCTAAAAAACGTGCTATGGAAGAAGATAAAGAAGAAATTTCTAATAGAAGATCATCAAAAAGACTTAAAAAATCTATAATTAAAGTTAATAAAGCAAAATCAAATGGTATATTTGGTTTAATTAATTCAAAAGATTTTATAAGAATTTGTTTTGAATGTATGCAGGAACATAGCATCAATGGTGAATCAATTAAAATACGATCTAAAGTTGACCTTGAAAACATGAAACAATTGGTTTCTCTTGTTAGTAAGAGTATAAATGAAAAGGGTGAAAGAAAGAATATATAATTAATGAGTGTAAGAATATTAATAATGAATAGTGGAATATAATTGTAAGAATAGTGGTAGATGAATACTTTAAGTGTAGTAACAAATAAGAATAAATTGTAAAATAGTGAACTTCTGGGGTTAGCGCTACCAGTAGACTTCGGTATAATTAGGCCGACTCGCGAATGTATTCTTTGATTGGTCAATCAAATATCTTCGTGTATTAACCAAAATATTAAAATAAATTTTATATAAACTAACCTCTACTAAAAAAATTCTCCTATAGGACAGACTTAAATACTCAATTCTGATTCGTCAAATTTAAGACACAAAATAAATATTTTAAAAAAAAATCGTCGAAAGCGAAAAAATCGAAAATTCAAGTCGAAAAAAATCAAATTGTATAAAACAACACCAAATCTTTTTAAATTTTTTTTGTATTTCTAGTTTTTTTAACAAGATAACTTTTTGAAGTAATCAGATTAACCATGGTTCTTCCTAGATTATTCAACAATACTTCGCGTTCAGCATTCACTGCTGCTAAGCGTAACTTTATGTTCAACAGAGGTTTGGCCACCGCCGCTCCAACTGTTGGTAAGGTTAGGTATGTACCAATGATTTCAAAAATATCATTAAGTTGATGTCAATATTATCAATCAATCATCATTATATCAATCAATCGACCGAACCAACAAATAGATCAAATCAAATGAATCTTCATTCGATTCAACTTAAAATTAATCAATTGATCTGGTCATGAAGGTTTCACTACTTTATCTACGTTTTTGAATCTTCAACCATTCAACATATATCTCTATCCATTCATATCATTGTTGTTAATTTGATTGATTGTATTTGGTTGACCTTGACTTTTTCAACCAATCAAAAATTTGGACTGAAAATTTTTGGAAGTGGAAAAAAAATATTTGACCAATCAAAATTAAAAAAAAATTAAAAAAAAAAAACTTATACTAACAAAATTTTAGAGCTGTCATTGGTGCCGTTGTCGATGTCCAATTCGAAGAAGGTAACGTTCCATCTATTTTGAACGCTTTGACCTTGAAGAATGGTGACCAAGACTTGGTTTTGGAAGTTGCCCAACATTTGGGTGAAAACACCGTTAGAGCCATTGCTATGGATGGTACTGAAGGTTTAGTCAGAGGTGCTCCAGTCACTGACACTGGTGCTCCAATTTCCGTCCCAGTTGGTAGAGGTACTTTGGGTAGAATTATCAATGTCACTGGTGACCCAATCGATGAACGTGGTCCAATTAAGCACGAACACAGAAACCCAATTCATGCTGACCCACCATCATTTGTTGAACAATCTACTTCTGCTGAAATTTTGGAAACCGGTATTAAGGTTGTCGATTTATTGGCTCCTTATGCTAGAGGTGGTAAGATTGGTTTGTTCGGTGGTGCTGGTGTCGGTAAGACCGTTTTCATCCAAGAATTGATCAACAACATTGCCAAGGCCCATGGTGGTTTCTCTGTTTTCACCGGTGTCGGTGAACGTACCAGAGAAGGTAATGATTTGTACCGTGAAATGAAGGAAACTGGTGTCATCAATTTGGAAGGTGACTCCAAGGTTGCCTTGGTTTTCGGTCAAATGAACGAACCACCAGGAGCTAGAGCTAGAGTTGCTTTGACTGGTTTAACCATTGCTGAATACTTTAGAGATGAAGAAGGTCAAGATGTCTTGCTTTTCGTCGATAACATTTTCAGATTTACTCAAGCTGGTTCCGAAGTTTCTGCTCTTTTAGGTAGAATTCCATCTGCCGTCGGTTATCAACCAACCTTGGCCACTGATATGGGTTTGTTGCAAGAACGTATTACCACCACCAAGAAGGGTTCTGTCACTTCTGTCCAAGCTGTTTATGTCCCAGCCGATGATTTGACCGATCCTGCTCCAGCCACCACTTTTGCTCATTTGGATGCTACCACTGTCTTGTCCAGAGGTATTTCTGAATTGGGTATTTACCCAGCTGTCGATCCATTGGATTCTAAGTCTAGATTGTTGGATGTTGCTGTTGTTGGTAAGGAACATTACCACGTTGCTACTTCTGTTCAAGAAACCTTGCAAGCTTACAAGTCTTTACAAGATATCATTGCTATCTTGGGTATGGATGAATTGTCTGAACAAGATAAGTTGACCGTTGAAAGAGCTAGAAAGATTCAAAGATTCTTGTCTCAACCATTTGCCGTTGCTGAAGTTTTCACTGGTATCGAAGGTAAATTGGTTAGATTGGAAGAAACCGTCAAATCTTTCAAGGAAGTTTTGGAAGGTAAGTACGATCACTTGCCAGAAAATGCTTTCTATATGGTTGGTGGTATCGAAGATGTCATTGCCAAGGCTGAAAAGTTGGCTGCTGAAGCTAAGTAAAGAGGTTAATATTCACCCCTATTTATACGAAGATCAATTGGATTTAATTCCTTTTAAAAATACAAAAATGCATATTAATTATTGTAATATCTCTAAAAAGTTTGTGTAGGTTCTAAAAAAAAGTGGTTTTACAAAAAAAAAATTACGCAAAATGTGGTTGTGTACAAAAAATGATATAAAAATTGGAGTAAAATTTCAAATAAACTTAAACATTTTTACGTGTCTTTTTTCTTCAACAATGTTTTCATTAGCAGAAGTATGTAAATTTTAAATATTAATCTAATTTCAATACTAACCTCTTAGACTTTTTCATTCCTTGATAATCCTAGTATTGATTGGAAATCTGTGATTCTTGGCTTTACTATTGGTCAATTTGTTTTTGAAAATTATTTGACTTATCGTCAATATCAAGTTTTAAAAAGAACAAATCCACCATTATCTCTTAAAGCTGAAGTTACTCAAGAAACTTTTGATAAATCTCAAAAATATTCACGTTCTAAAACTAAATTTGGATTCATTTCAAGTTTTATTGGTTTAATTCAAAATGTTGCTATTATTAAATATGATGTTTTAAATTTACTTTGGAATTTAAGTGGTAAATTTTTGATTAAAACATCATCAATTTTACCAAAATTTATGGGAGGTATTATAACACAATCAATTTATTTCTTTTGTATTCAACAAGTTCTTAATACAATTTTTAATTTACCACTTTCATATTATTCAAATTTTATTTTGGAAGAAAAATATGGATTTAATAAATTAACAATTGGTTTATGGATTAATGATACAATTAAAAGTTTAATATTAGGATTAGTTTTTGGATCACCAGTTATTGCAGGATTTTTAAAAATTTTAGATTCAACAGGTTCAACATTTATTGCAAAATTAATGATTTTTGTTTTAATTCTTCAATTAGTTTTTATGACAATTTATCCAACTTTAATTCAACCATTATTTAATAAATTTACTCCATTAGAAGATGGTGAATTAAAAACTGCAATTGAAAAATTAGCACTTGAACAAAAATTCCCATTAAATAAATTATATGTTATTGATGGTTCAAAAAGATCTGGACATTCAAATGCTTATTTTACTGGATTACCATGGTCAAAACAAATTGTTTTATATGATACTTTAATTAATCATTCATCAATTGAAGAAACAGTTGCAGTTTTAGCTCATGAAATTGGACATTGGAAAATGTCACATTTACCAAAAATGTTAACATTTTCTCAATTTCATTTATTCATTTGTTTTTCACTTTTTTCAGCCTTTATTAATAATAATTCATTATATTCAAAATTTGGATTTATTAATCAAAAACCAAATATTATTGGATTTACACTTTTTAATGATATTTTTGCACCAATCGAATGTATTTTACAATTTTTAATGAATTTAGTTCTGAGAAAACATGAATATGAAGCTGATCAATATGCTAAAAAATTTGGATATTCAATTGAATTATCAAGATCTTTAATTAAATTATTAAGTGAAAATTTAGGTTCAATGGATGCAGATTGGTTATATTCTGCTTATCATCATTCACATCCAATTTTACCTGAAAGATTAAATGCTCTTAATTATATTTCAAATGAAAAAGTTGGTAATTCAAATATTGGTGAAAAAATTGAAAAATCTGATTAAATATTTTTATAAAATTTAAATTTTAAATTAAATTCATCATAAATTTGTTTCATTTGAACATAACCTAAATGAATTTTACCAATAAAATGATCTGCTAATCTTCTATCACTATCTAAACGAGATAAATAAGCTCCACATCCTTCACATACTTGAAGTTTTTGTTGTGACAGTTGTCCAACATTTTCAGCTAAATTTCTTGCAGTTTCTGATAAAATTTGTCTTGATTTACATAATTCATCAAGTTTAATTGTTTCATTAATTGATTTTAAAGTAATTGAATTTTCAATTAAATAATTTATTTCTTCATTCATTAATCCAATTTTTGTATCTAAAGAATCTAATTCTTTTGTAATATTTGCAATTTTTTCTTTTTCTTCAGGTGTTCTTTCTAATCTACGTTGTGCAATTTCAATTGTTCGTTTTAATTCATCAATATATTTTTCAATATGTTTAAAATATTCATATTCAAATTCAGGAAATTTTTCATGTTTATGTTTTGTACGATATTCATATTCTAATTTATGCTTTTCTAAATGTAAATGAGGACATTTTCCTAAATCTTGTTTGGTACCTATAAATAAATCATGAGGACAAGTACCAACAAGAAAACTTTTACAAACTCTCGGACTAGTCATATCTGGTTCCCTTCTTCGAATCTGTGGCAGAATAAGTGCATCTTTACCCATAAGTTTTTCTAGCAACTTACGTTGTTCCTCGGCCATATTGTTTGTAGTTGACATTTTGATTGGTTATTTGTTAATTTATTGTATTGAATTATTTGCTCATCTCTGTTGATTTGTGTGGAGAGTGTGAGTGAAAAAGTGGGTGAGTTGAGAGTGTATACAATATTCACTATTTGTGCGTACTATTTGTACCATTTGCTCCATTTGTGTGTACTGTGCGTACTGTAATTCTGTGCTACTCTCTGTATGAACTATGCCTATTCTCTGTATGAACTATGCCTACTGTATACGTATATGCCTTATATACATCTTGTAGACTCAAATGTAGAGTATTATAAATCACAATAATCAACCAATACTGCGGCTGACTCATATCAATTATGGAAGTTCGCACCTTCTCGTAAAAATCCTTCACTAGATGCAAAATCTTATCTTTTACCAATGAAATACTTGACAAGAAGAAAATTGCTGGCATCAGTCGCCACGTATCGTAATGGTCATATTCATTCATTCCCACTTGAGTTACTACTTGTTGTGCTAGAACAACTCGATCCAAAATCGTTGCTGAATTTATCACAAACTTGTTCTAAATTCCTTACAATAATTAATGAATATTTTTTATATAAAGATATAACTTTTAAACGAAATAGAGCATTTCTTAAATATTGTTCAGTTCATTTATCTTCAACATCAAGATTCAAATTATTACCAACAAGATCAAAAAGTAAAGTAGTTTTTCTTACAAAAGTTCATTTGATAAATCCACCTTTTCAAATTTCAAATAATCGAAGTATTAATATTGCTGGTTCTTATGGTGTACAAAGTATTACTACTACTAATGGGCAATCAGGTTATTTAGAATGGGTTCAAGCAATAAAGCTTTTATTAAATGGTGCAACCAATTTAGATGAACTTATAATTAGTGAAATTTCTCCAAATTTTGAATTTAATTCAATCAATGAAGTTTTAAAACTGAAACGGAAATTGAATAAATTAAAACTTTCAACTCAAACTGGTTGGTCAATACCTTTTAAACAATCTCAAATTTCATTGATTTTAAAATATTTTAATTTAATTTCAAATTTAATCCTACATAATTTTATCATTGAAGATCAAAAATTAATATCAGAAACAAGTTGTAAAGTTCAACACCTTTCACTTTATTCATGTACGTATTCTCGAAAATTAGCTCAAAAAAAACAATGTCCTTTATTTAAATCAGTATCTAATTTACTGCTTTATAAAATTCTTTCAGAATCAGATCTTTCATTTATTGATTTTATTAAACAAAATAATCAACTTGTTGAACTTTTAATTGATTTTAATTCAAATATCTTTTATCTGTTTTCGTCATCCAAAACTTTCAAATTTTCAAAATTTAATCAATTTTTTAAATTATTATGTCTGCGTAAAGGTGGATTTGCAAAATTAAATCATTTGACTTTAGTGAATTTTGATTTATTTGATTTACAAGAAAAGAAACAACAATCAGAAGATCCATGGGAAAATAATCCTCTTGAAGATTTCCTTAACTACATCACAATGATTCCTAATCTAACAATAGTTCTTAAACATGACCCTGAAACTTGTCCCTTAATGACTCGTAAAAACAATTGTAAACTCATCATAAAGACATTCAATGGAAAAGTTTTATTTGAAACTTAAATGTATATAAAAAAAACCAAACTAATTAAAAGGGCCAAATTGGGATTAAGTGAAGTTTTTGATGAAGCTTTAATGGTTAGTAAAAGAATCTTAAATCTCCTGGAAAATATACTTACAATTATTAACTTTCGAAGTTCTTTTTGTTTCCAATCCAGACATATGATCAACGACCTGATCAACCTTACTTTTAACTTGATAAGTTTTTCCCAGTGGTGAAACAACTTTATATTTCAAACTCGTATAATCATCAATAGCCACATATTTGCCATGTTTTACATCCACTCGTTTCAATTTAATAGGAGTCTTGGGGATTCCACCAACATGAGGATATTCACATTCTTCAATTTCTAAAGGATCTGATAAGCTGGCGATATCAACATTAGGTAATGTTTCAAACTGTTGTTTCAACGTGATGAAATCTTTTGTCAATTGAACATCCCCATTGGGTAAAACATTAACTAATCCATAATTATTAGGTTCTTGTGTGAATTCATAAACAAGTCCACCACTAAATACTTGATTCATATCTTTTGAATAAATCGCTTTAACTTCATCGAATATTCGAGGAGTAATTTCATTACATCCAAATTCTGAAAAAAATAAAGGTTTTGTAAATTTACTATAATCATCAATCAAAATATTATAACCAGATGTATAAAATGTTTGTTCTCCACACCATTGATATGAATTAACCCCATAAAAATCAACAGAATCTGAAAATGATTCTTGTGGACATTCTAAATATTCTGCCAAAGAAATTCTATATTTTAAATCATCTGCTGCACTATATCCAACAGGTATGGTTCGAAATGAATTCTTTTCAATGTAGTTTTTAATATCTCTAATCACAGATTTAATATAGATTGGTGAATTTTGAGCAGATAATTCATCATTAACAATTTCATTACCTGCAAAGAATCCTAATGTATTATTATAATATGAAAATTGTTCAATCACTTTAAATATATTTTCCAAATAATCGGCACTATATGTTGTCCATGGTTCATACCTATTCAAATGATGTCTTTGAATTGGTGAATTAACATCTAATACTAAGTAAATACCTGCAGATGCCAACATTGACATACATATATCATGATTTAATTCAGTATTGATTGTATAAACACGGATGGTATTGATTCCCAACTCCTGGAATAAGATGATATCTCTCGCACATTCTTTTGGATTTGATAAAGGATCTTGAAATGGTGAAACACCAGCAGAACCTCCTGGTTGATAATCAACACCTTTTATATAAAACTAAATATTGTTAATAAAAGAACTAAACATTGTTAAAGAAGCGTATAAACTGGTTAATACTTACTGGTTCTTTGGTAACACTATTAATAAAATGATTTCCATGGATGGCTATCGGATGAACATATCCATTAACAAGGCTGCTAAGTAATAAATAGAACCACACTTTCCACATTTTTAAAGATAGTAAATATTAGATTTTGGTTGTTTTTGCACCCAATTTATCTTGAAACACAAATGAAAAAAATGAGTGATAAACTGTTGCGTATGGTAGCGTTTATCTACTAATAGCTATGAAATATTAGTCTACACTTTAAAATCTGCTCAATTAACCATCAAATATGTCTAATTATTGTCTTCCTTGTTGTATCTCTTGTTCTTTTGCTCTCTCATTCTCCTGCTATGTCTCTTGTTCCTTTATCTTGGTTCAGGGTTCAATCTATTTTTACATCTTGAGGTCCTACATATAACTTTACAGGTTGAATTTTCTTGATCGCTTTTTTTCCCTACTTTTTAAACGGTGTTTAATAATTATAAACCAATGTGTTTCTTTTAATAATCATGATTAGAAATGAACAAGATTATCAACGTTTAAGTTCATCTCATCCTATAACACATAATGAGACTGCTGATCCAGAACTCTCATCATTCCCACCGAATTATGATGATTTGGAATCACTATCATCAAATCAACCACTTGATAGATCAGATATACCTTCACATGGAATTGAACAATTTGAAATTGATGATTTATTTATTGAAGATGATGAATTTTCTAATAACAATAATGGATTTTTTTCAAAAGCTTCAAATTTAACAAAAAAATTTGCAAATGATTTTAATAAACGAATTATAAATCCAGTAACTAAAATAATTGATCCAATTTATGAAGGTTATCAATATTTTCATGGAAAATATGAACGAACAATTCTTAAATTAGGAAATCCACTTGTTGTTAAAAGACTTTTTTATTTATTATTTATAATGCTAATTGTATATTTTGTTACAAGATATAATGTTAGTGATGGTATTGAAGGTACAACAGGTGGAGGATTTCTGTCTGGAAAATTTTATAATATAGATAAATTGAGTAATTCAATACGAAATTATATTGATCCATTACAAATGAAAGAAGATTTAGAATATTTTTCATCAATGCCTCATATATCAGGTTCAAAAGGTGATTTAACATTAGCAAAATATATTGTAAATTATATGAAAAATAATGGAATTAATTTAATTGATTTTAATGAATTACAAAGTTCAATTAATTTTCCAAATTTAAAAGTTGATAAAACATATGTTAAATTATCAGATGATTCATTTGAAGCAAAATTATTTGAATTTAATAATTCAAAATTAGAATATTTATCATTTAATCCAAATTCTTTGAATACAAATGATGAAATTGAATCAAATTATATTTATGCAAATTTTGGTACAATTGAAGATTTTGAAAATTTAATTAAAAACAATATACCACTAAATGATAATATTTTATTAATAAAATATGGTGGAAATATTCCAGAATCAAATAAAATTGCACTTGCTCAACTGTATAATGTTAAAGCAATAATTTTTATAACACCAGAAATTGAATTAAATATTAATAATCAAATTGAAAAATTTGATCAATTAATTCAAAAAGAAAATGTTGGATTAACAAGAATTAGTCCTGGAGATATTTTAACTCCTGGTTGGACATCTGATGAAGGATATGTTACAAGATTACCATGGTTTAAATCTGAAACAAGTCCAAAATTACCAACAATTCCAATATCTTGGAAAGATGGGAAATTTTTAATTGAAAAATTAAATTCAAAAGGTTATAAATTTGATGATTTTTATTCAGGTAATTTAGATTCATCAAAATTAAAATTAAAAATTTCAAATGAGCAAAGACCTTTAAATCATATTTGGAATATAATTGGTTCAATTGAAGGTAGAGAACAACCAGAAAAAGGAATAATTATTGGATCAAGTAGAGATTCAACATGTTATGGAACAATGTCAAGTAATTCAGGTAGTGTAATATTATTGGCATTAATTCGAATTTTTACATCATTACAAAGACAATATAATTGGTCACCTTCAAGATCAATTTATTTTGTTTCATTTGATGCAACAGAATTTAATTTGGCAGGTTCAACAGAGTGGATTAAGAATAAAAAAGATGAATTAAAAAAGGAAGGTTATGCATACATTGATTTAAGTGATGTTATAACAGGTGATGATTTAAATATAAAATCAAATCCTTTATTTCATGATTTAATTAAATCTTGTTTAAAAAACGTCAAACATAATAATGATCATGATTTTGAATCAAATTTATATGAACTTTTTAAACAAAATAATGATAATAAAGATTTAATTTCAAATAATTTAATTGAACTGAAAAATTATATTCCATTTATTAATTTAATTAATATACCATCTTTAGAAATTAAATTTACTGGAAAGAATTATCCAAAAAATTCATGTTTAGATGATTTTAAAAATTGGGAAAATTTAAATATTGATCCTTTAATGATTAAACATAAACAATTGGTTGAATTAATTTCAATAATTATTTTAAATTTATCAGAAAATCCAATTATTCCATATAATTTTAATGATTTGAGTAATAATTTAAGTAATTATTTAAAAGATTTAGAATTATTTTATAATCAAATAATTAAATCAATTGATCCAAAAAAAATTCCAAATATTAATTTTAATCCATTAATTAAATCAATTGAAATTTTAAAAAATTCTGGTAATAGATTTCATGATTGGGAAAATGGTTGGAAACAATATTTAAAAGATTCATCAGATGTTGAACCTTCATTATTAGCATTGAATCGTTGGAAATGGAATGAAAATATGATTACATTTAATCTGGAATTTATTCAAAAAGATTCAAAATCAAAAAGAATTGGTTTTAAAAATTTATTATTTGGTGTATCATATATGGCACCTTTAAAAGATAATAAATTTGAATTAAATTCATTTCCATTTATTAGAGATGCATTATATTTGAATGATTGGGAATTAGCTCAACAAGAAATTTCAAATCTAGCAAATATAATGTCAAAAGCTGCTGAAAATTTCTTATCTTAAAGGTAAAATGTATAGATTGGGTCATAAACATCACGAAGTTATCTACGAACTAGATCACTGAGTGTAAAAGTCTGAAGTATCACTAACTGTACAAGTCTGATCATTAAGTGTACGAGTCTATGAAATCTGCTCAAAGTCTTACTGTACAAAGTAGAAAACACTATGTTTTTGACTTCTTCGAAATATCATGTGCACAGTTTGTGAAGCAATTTTTTAAGCAATACAAACCTTTTTTGATTCAAAAAATTAGTTCTATATAGATTAATACCATAATAGATAATAAATAGTTCCCCTAAAAGTTCCGTACTTTAATTGTTATGAGACTATTGATCCTGTACACAATTCTTTTGGCAAAAACTGCATATCCCAAAATGGTTTGCAACATACTTCTTGCTTTTGCAACTACCAATAATTATTTTTGCACTATAATAGATGCCTTCTTCTTTTCCCTTTATATTGATGAATAACTTCTTTATCCATATGAGATAATACTACTTATTTCTATGCCCTTTTTGATAAAGTCATTTTACAGCATATAATGGAAACGTTTCGGAATATTTATCAATATTCAAAGTAGAATGATTTTAATGAGTATAATTGCTATTTGATTTTCAAGTCTTTGAAACTTGAAAGAAATTTCCCATAATGTATTGTATTGATTCAACTTTATGCTAAACTTTACTTACCAAAATCACACGAACCAAAATGACATCAAAAGGCGAACAAAATACATGCAGGGATACCAATGGGAATACCACGGCCTCGTGGATAGAAGTATGCATGATGTTGTTTTTTGATTTGCTAATATTATCTCTCATTGGGGTTATCTTTCTTCTGGAGTCCAAAAACGACTGATAATGTCAATGCTTGAGAAACTATGAGCGTAGAATTACAGTCTTGAGCTTGCTAGCGATCGGATCAAGTTATGTTGCGAAAATATGCTGCGGATGCTAGTACGGTTTTTGGTCAATTGGAACGTGTAGAATATACAGCATAAGTATCCTGCACAGCAATAATTGGTGTTTTGAAGTATATGCTTTAACATAAGATTCGCCTTGGCGCGAATTCATAAACTGAATACAATCCGCTATAGTGCTACCTATAGCTTGCTAGAGTTTCACATTGCTCAAACTGGCTGTGGAATATGTACTTACTCTTTGTTTCGGTTAAAGTCTCGGGTTGCAACTCAATTTTATTTATTTTATTTTACAACATAGTTTACTAATTCTATATTCTTTAACTAATTGGGTATCATTTTTAATAGAGACCCATTTCGGATTGATTGTAGGGAGAAAATGATTTTTCTCATGGGAATTGCGTTTGGAACTAACAATTGTGAAAACTTCTTTCGTTTAAGATAGTCCGCCATGAAGCTGATTGCTTAAAAAACAGCCTCACTAGTATGGTTGACAAAATGAAAAAATGGAAAGAATGGAAAAGAAGAGGAAAGGTTACAGATTTTCGTTTGCAGGATAACTAGAGATCATCGAATACGGAGTTCAGGCTTCTCTCTGTCAACCGTTACAGTCCTTGTATTGTCCCAAGTATATGTAGAAAATGGCAAAAATCTGTGCAATAACGAGATTTTCCTGACAAACATGTCATAATTGGCGGAAAGACTTTTGGAAATACATAATCACTTGATTGTGGTATATGAAAAGATGAATTATTTTAGATAAGGGTGCATCACAAGACATGTATTTTACGTCCGATTAGATGGAAAGCTCCTGAATTGTCATAATCAAAGGCATATACAGTAAAGCCATCTGATTTTGTTCAAATTTTGCCATTTACATATAGTAAACGAAGTGAGAATAAAGTTTTAAATGTAAATGGCTTCCAGAAAGACATGTTTTTATAAAAGCTTGTACTCAATTTATAGTCATTTAATTATCCATTGTATATAACGGATTCCTCTTGGTGGCCAAGCTGGCTAAGGCGCGAGACTGTAATGAGTACCTCAAAGTAATCTTGAGATCGGGTGTTCGACTCACCCCCAGGAGAATTTTTTTTTCAGCTTTATTTTTTTTAACTATTTAATTATTTACTAATTTAATTAAATCTTCCAAATATAAATCTCTTGATCTATTTTTTGGATCAAGATGTCTAACAGCATCATTCAATTTCAGTAAATATTCTATATTTGTACCGCTTGGACCTGAAGAAATTTTAATTTTAGAAGCTGTATTTTCAATTGATTCAGGTCCTATAAAAGATTGATTTTCAATTGTACCAATATAAATAAAAGATTCAATAAATAAATCACCTGAAATTTCATCTTTTGGAATACTTTCTAATATATGATGATCATTACCTTCGACATTAGTAATATGGAAAGGAACTTTATGCGTAGAATATCCATCTTGTTCTCTTATATCTAAATATTCTTTAACTAATTCGACATTTTCAGGTTCAATATAATATGCAACACCCCAAACTTTTAAATCATCAATTTTTAATTGATTTATTTTATAAATAACATCATGAATTTCTAAATTTGAGATTGAAGTTTCAATTGTTTCCATTTGAATATTTTTTAATTCATACATATGTAAAGTATCATGAAACTTTTGATTTGATTTTAAATCATTTAATGAAATTAAAGTTACAACTCTTCCTGGTGATTCAATAGTTCCTCTATGGTCAGATGAACTCTGCCAAAATCTCCGGATATACCCTTTCAAATAACCGTTTACTTTGAATGAAACATATGGAGGAGGCTTGAAAATAAGTGAACCATAACCAATGATCCACATTCCTTTATCAGCTGCCATTTTGATTAGAAAAGAATAGTGATGTTAAATTATTGATTTTTGATTATGTAATCCAAGTATTTAAAGCCACATTGATTTGAATGTAAATCCAAAAACTGCTTTAAGCAATTGAAAACGGTTAAACTAAAGAGATAAACATTATAATTAAAAGTCTACCAACTATTATACAAAACTTAACATGATTTGAAAAATTAAGTGAATTTTTCAATTTTTTGTAAATAAAATGCAAAATATGGGAAAATGCAGAATGTATACCAACAATCAAAATTATTCTATAAATATATGATAAGTTCATATCATGGTGGGATCTACAGTTTATTTGAGATGTGCTTTTTTAATGAAGTCTAATCTATTGTTTTAGATCAAGATAGCAAGTTAGTAAATTTTTCGAAAAAAAAAGAAGCTTCCCCACCAGGAGTCGAACCTGGAATCTTCTGGTTCCAACCTAGAAGTGGTTACTTTTTATCGTAGCCAGACGCCTTGACCATTGGGCCATGAGGAACGAAGCTTGTATAAAGAGAAGATTATGTTGGCTATATTGAGAAGAAGTCCTAGTTTATCCACGAGAATGAAGTAGAGATATATAGACAACAAAGTAGACTTTACGTACAATAATAATACTAGAAGCAACTTTAGATTACCTTGATCATCTTTATTCTATACCTTAACTTCTATACTGACTGGTTTATATCTTCCCGGTTAACTCTACTAATAATTATGGAGAAATTTTAAAAAACATTTTTTAAATATTGTTCAATTTTAACTGTGCGAAATCAAGATTACGTATCTTATTTATTTCATTAATACAACAAATTAACTATGAATATTCCATTAGAATACGATCCTTCAAATAAAAAATTAGGAATCCCACAACAAGTTAGTTTATTAATTCCACAAATTAAACTTGAGATTGATCAATTAAATGTATTAACTGAAGAACTTTTAAAATTAAATCAAGAAATTCCACCAACAGCTAGTATTGAAAATTTTAATAAAGAATTAAGTAAAGTTATAAAGAAATTATATGAAACAGGTGTTGAATCATTTAAAAAAAATAAATTTGATGATGCTATTAAACATTTTAGTATTGGTATTGAAATTATAAATAAACGTAATAAATTTGAATCATTTCAAGGTACATTACAAGAATTAAGTTTATTTTTAATGAGTAGAGCAGATGCTTATTTAAGAAATAATCAATATTTACAAGCTTTTAATGATTCAGATATGTTATTAGGTATGATGATGTGTACTCCAGATAATTTTTTAAGAAGAGGTGTTGCAAATTTTTTTTTAGGAAATTATGAAGATTCAAGAGCTGATTATCAAAGAGGTTTAGCATTTGATGAAAATAATGAAAGATTACAATTAGAATTGGAAATTTGTTTAGATAAAATTTTGGAAGAAAATGGAGATTATTTATAAGTAAAAAAAAATAAATAAATATAATAAATAAATCTTTTGTATTTTTTATGATAATTAATAATGTCATTTCCAGGAGTTGTTTACCTTTCATCATCGGATGAAGAGGATAGAAGACCTAATCATCAACAACGAGAAAAGCGTTTAAGACTTGATTCATTAAGGTATTCAAGTAATAGTAGATCACCAAAAATTATATCAGAAATTCCGAAAAGTGGAACAGAAATTCCAAACGGTGGATCAGAAACAGATGTATCAGAAATATCAAAAAGAATTTTAGGAGGCTCGACAAGTGTACGAAACCCATCAGCAAGTATACATGGGTCCTCAACAGGTGTACGAGACCCATCAACAAGTATACCATCAAATACTATACTAGGAGACCCAATTAATGATATACCAGGAGATCATATCAAAGGTATACCGTCAGGAGTAGAAATCATTAATCTTTCAGATGAAGATGAACAAATTTCGGCTAATCTGAATTCTGAAATTGAAGAATTAAATGATGAAATGCGAGATAATCATATAATAAATGAACAACAAGAAGATATTGATCAAATTTCTGATGATGATATTGTAATTTTAGATAAAGCAGATTCAAATCTTAAATTTAAACCAACAACTTTTGAAAAATTTGGAACTTCTTATAATCAACCAAATCATATTTCAGATTTTAATCAATTCTCACAATCTTATAATCAACCAGTTCCAGTTAATCATGTTTCAAATTCTTCAAATAATGAACAAATTATAATTAATCAATTACATCAAAAAATTTCAAGAAATAAATTTGATATTCAATCAATAAATATTCAAAATAATAATCTTAAAAATGAAATTCATAAATATAATTTAAATATAACAAATTTAAGTTCAAAAATTTCAATACTTAAATCACAAATGATGAATTTATTACCAGAAATTCATTTACAATTAATAAATCAAATTAAAACAATTCTTAATAAACAAGAAAGTGATCTTCATAATTTAAGACTTAATTTAAATCAAAAAATTAGTATATTTCAAGGTAATGAATATTCTATTCAATCTTTAATACAATCAATTCAATCATCAACTAGACAATTAATTTCAATGGGAGTTAATCAAGGTTATGCACCAAATATTTATACACAAAATATTCCAATTACAAAAAATGAACATGATGATGATTTACAAAATTTATTAGATAATATTAAACCAGATGAAGATTTAGATCATGATAAAGATTTAGAACAAACTCCAATTGAATTATCAGTTAAATTAATGAAACATCAAAGAATTGGACTTAAATGGTTAAAAAGAATGGAAAATTCAAAATCAAAAGGTGGGATTTTAGCAGATGATATGGGGTTAGGTAAAACAATTCAAACAATTGCATTAATAATGTCGAATCGTTCAAAAGATCCAAAATGTAAAACAAATTTAATAATTGCACCAGTTTCATTACTTAAACAATGGAATGCAGAATTAGAATCAAAATTAAAATCTCAAGTTTCACTTAAAATTGGAATTTATCATAGTACTGATAAAAAAATTTTAAATACTTGTAATAAAATGATGGAATATGATGTTATAATGACATCTTATGGTACATTATCATCAGAATGGAAAAGACATTTTAAAGAATCTTTAATTAAAATTAAACAAGATTCAAATTTAAAAAATCCTGAAATTCCAAAATTTGAAGATGGTGGTAAAAGTTATGTTTCACCATTTTTTTCAAAAAATTTTACATTTTATAGAACAATTCTTGATGAAGCTCAAAATATTAAAAATAAATCATCATTAGCTTCAAAAGCTGTTACATATATTAAATCTGAATTTAGATTTTGTCTTTCAGGTACTCCAATTCAAAATAATGTTGATGAATTATTTCCAATTATTCGATTTTTAAAAATTCGACCTTATAATGAAGAATATAAATTTAGATCTGATATTTCATTACCATTAAAATCAAATTCTGGAAATTATGATGATAATGATAAATCAAATTCAATTAAAAAATTAAGAGCAATTTTAAAAGCAATATTATTAAGAAGATCAAAAAATTCATTAATTGATGGTAAACCAATTTTATCATTACCTGAAAAACATATATTAAAAGATTATGTTGAAATGCAAGATAATGAAAAAGAATTTTATAAATCATTAGAAGTTGGAATTCAAATGAAAGCAAGAAATTTAATGATGTCATCAAAATCAAAAGGTGGTGAAGGTTCTTCAGCAGTTGCATCTGGAATTTTAACATTATTATTAAGATTAAGACAAGCATGTTGTCATAAATATCTTGTTGAAATTGGAGAAATGAAAAAACCAAATGATGAAAATTTAAATAATTGGCAAAATATGTATAATCAATTAAAAACTTTATCAAATTCAATAATTGATAATATTAAAAATATTGATATGATTTCATGTCCAATTTGTTATAATATTAATGCAAATTCAATTATAATATTTCCAAAATGTGGTCATATGATTTGTCGATCATGTATTGAATCATTTTATGAAAATAATACAATTGATGAAGATTTAAATATTGTTTCATGTGTTGAATGTCAAAATGAATTTAAACAAGGTGATGAAATTGATTTTGAACTTTTTAATTTAGTTTATAATCAAGGTTTTGAATTTAATGAATTAATTAATCATTATAAACAAATTGAAATTAATTTAAAACGTGAAAAATTAAATAATTCAATTTTATTAAAAAAAATTTTAGAAAAAGAACCATTTAAAATATCTGCAAAAGTTTCAAAATGTATTGAATTAATTAAAGAAATCTTTTTAAAATTTAATAATGAAAAAATTATAATATTTTCACAATTTACAACCCTTTTTGATATTATGAAAATTGTTTTTGAAAAAGAAAACCTTTCATTTATGAGATATGATGGTTCAATGTCACTTGATCAAAGAAATAATACAATTAAGAAATTTTATCAACAAGATGATTGTAAATTATTATTATTATCATTAAAAGCAGGGAATTCTGGTTTAACTTTAACATGTGCATCTCATGTAATTATAATGGATCCATTTTGGAATCCATTTGTTGAAGAACAAGCAATGGATAGAGCTCATAGAATTGGACAAGAAAGACAAGTTTATGTTCATAAAATATTAATATCAGGAACAGTTGAAAGTCGTATAATGGAATTACAAGATCGAAAAAAAGAATTAGTTGGAACTGCATTAGATGAAAATGGTATGAAATCAGTTTCAAAATTAGGTCAAAAAGAACTTGGATTTTTATTTGGTTTAAATAGTCTTTAAGGATGCTGGTTTTGTCGTTTATATATATAGGGAGTGTCAGTGTCTAGGGAATACCTTGTACTGTAACTATTGAGTGTTTGTTAGGGAATAATTCTTCATTAGTATCTAGACACTGAGTGTCTCGGTTTCTAGGGAAAGCTTTCTACTATTGACTGTTGGGTATCTTTTATCCAGTATCTATACAGTGAATATCTATATACTAGTAACCTTACGTTGAGTAGCTGTCTAAAAGTAGCTGTACATTGAGTGTCTGTACATTATCTGTTATCACTAGTGCACATTGAGTGTCTATCATCACTAGTTCTTTATTGTCTATACATTATTTTATCATTAGTATCTGTAAATATTCATTGGTGTAATGAATATCTAAAGTATCTGTCATCCATTCACTAATCCTAAACACATCCATTACTGTCTAAATTTTTTAACTTTTAAAAGATTTCTTAACCAATCATCTTCAGAAATTATTGAATTATTTGAATAACATAATTCACTAACAATTATTGATTCAAAGTCAATATGAAATTTTACAAGTGATTTACATAAATAAATTAATTGTAAAATTAATCCATCTTTTTGAGTTTGTAAATCAATTTCATCTTTATCTTGTGATAATATTTCAGGTAAATATTTAATTAATTCATCAATTAAAATATTTGATAATTCTTTAATAAATTGATTTATAAGTAAATTATCTTCAATTAAATTAATTTTAAATATAATTTGATAAATTGATAATCCATTAAAAATAAATTCTCTAAAAATTTCAATAAATCTTTTTAAATAATTTAATTTATTAAATTTAATTAATGGTTTTAAATTTGAAATTTCATTAATTATAAATTTAAATCTTGAATTTAAATAAATTATTTTAAGATTTATATCAAATAAATTTAATTTATTTAAAATTTGAAAAATTTTTAAAATTTTATTTTGTAAAAGATTTGTATTTAAAAGTTTAATTAAACCTTTAATCATTAAATTTAATTCAATTTCAATTTTTTCATTTATAATTTTAAAAATTAAATTTTTTGGAAATTTAATTATTAAACTTTTTGATAAATTTGAAATTTCAAGTGATTCTTGATAATTACCTTGTAAAATACAAAGTTTACAAAGTGTTGGTAATTCTAATAAATCTAAAATTGAATCAATATTTTTTAAAATTAATTGATTTTGATTAATTGAATTTATTAATTTTTCATTTATTTTAATTGAATTATTTTGATTAATATTTGTTAACATTGATGTTAATTGTTGATTAAAATTAATTTGAATTTTTTGATTTATATTAGTTAAATCTTGATTTATATCGATTATTAAATCTCGATTTTCATTTGTTATTATTGATAATTTTTTATTAATATCACTTTGTTTAGAATCTAATTCTGCAATTTCTTCAATTAATGTACGTTTATTTGTAGTTGTTGTAAAAGTATCAGTCGAAAGTAAATCATCATTGATCAACAATTCTTGTAAATATGTCTCGACGTCATTACGTAGCTTTGGATTGGACAAATGTCCCAACACTTGTGGATCAATATCCTTCAGCAATGCATCTAGTAAGATCTCGGACATAATAATGAAGACTAATTATAATTCAATACGGTGATATATAATTTCTAAATTATGCGTGTTTTTTTCTCCAGTACACGCCTTTATTTACAACCAAAAAAAATAAAAATTAGAATTCAATTTCAAAATTAATCTTATCATCAACTATACAATGGAAGGATTATTTTTCAATATTAATTACGGATTCATCGAAGCTGTAGTTAGAGGTTACAAGAGTGGATTATTAAACTCAAATCAATATGTTAACTTGACTCAATGTGATAATTTAGAAGATTTAAAATTACAATTATCTTCAACTGATTATGGGAATTTTTTAGCAAATTTTAATGGTACACTTTCAACAAGTATAATTCAAGAAAATATGTCAAAAAAATTATATCAACAATTTCAATATTTAAAAACTCAATCATCAGGTAAATTATCAAAACTTTTAGATTTTATTAGTTATGGTTATATGATTGATAATGTTTCTTTAATGATTACAGGTACTTTACATGAAAGAGATAGATCAGAAATTTTATCAAAATGTCATCCATTAGGTTGGTTTGATATGTTACCAACTTTATCGATTGCAACTGATATTGAAAGTTTATATAATACAGTTTTAATTGATACACCTTTAGCTCCATTTTTTAAAAATTGTTTAACAATTGATGATTTAGATGATTTAAATATTGAAATTATTAGAAATAAATTATTTAAAAATTATTTGGAAGCTTTTGTTTTATTTATTGAAAATGAATTTGAAAATCCTGATAAAGAAATTATGATTAAATTATTAAATTTTGAAGCTGATAAAAGAGTTATTAATATTTCAATTAATTCTTTAAATAATCCTGAACTTGGTTCAATTGATAAATTATCACTTTTCCCAAATCTTGGAAAATTATATCCAACTTATCATGATCAATTATCAAAAATTGAAGATGTTGAACAATTAAAAAATATTGTTGATTGTATTGGTGAATATAAAGATTTTTTTAATCAATCAAATGATTCAAATACAAAAACTTTGGAAGATTCTTTTTATTTTTTGGAAATGAATTATTGTAAAAATGCATTTACTCAACAATTTACTTTATCAACTATTTGGGCTTGGTTAAGATCAAAAGAACAAGAAATTAGAAATGTTACTTGGATTGCAGAATGTATTGCTCAAAATCAAAAAAATAGAATTGAAAATTATATTTCTGTTTATTGAATATTTAATTCATAATAGGGTTGTTTCAGTGTACGTTTACTGGTCTACTCGTCTCTGTATGATCTGTGTGGTTTAGTCGTCTCCGTGTGGTATACATCCGTCTGATTTACTCGCTCCATCTGATATACATCCATCTACTGTGTCTGGTCTACTCGCCGTCACTCCCTCTAGTCTCTACAAACCATTTTCTTTAGTTCTAATAAATTCATATCATAAAAATAAAGGTACTTCAACAGCTCCACCAACAGTCTTGATGTTTTCTTGTTGCCTTTTATTCCTTTTCCTGTTTGATTCTTCATTCAAAGTATCGGTAATTTCAACTCTTTTATCATTACGGAATGCTGAATATGATAATGGTAAATATTCTTCTGCTTCTTCATTTTGTATTTGTAAATTTTCTTCCTTCAGATATTGATAACTTTCATCATCAAAAATATTTGATAATATATTATTCAGATTCATTATATTTATATCTGTATTTGAAGGTAAAATTTCCAACATATGAAATGTAATTAATGTACCATGATAATTTGGTAATTGATGATTTTTACATAATAATTGTATTGATAGTATCCCATTTAGATCTTTTAAAAGTTTGCATTTAATTGATAATTTAACAGCTTTTTGAATTTTAATAAAATTACTAAAATTATAACAAGATAAAATTGTTTTATTTATTGGTATTAATTGATTTGAATTTAAATTTTTACCAAATATTTCCAATTTTTCAAGAATTGTCTTTTCATTTGGATAAATTAATTTCAGATTCCCAATTGGACCACGAGATATAAAATTTAATTCATTTTTAAAAAATTTGACATTTGAATTTGAAACTTTCAGATTTCCTAAAGATTTTAATTCATTTGAAATTTGAATATATAAATCATTTGTATTTATTTGTTGTAAATCACCAAGTAAATTTGCAAATACATCACTTTTTAAAATTAATTCAAATTCAATTTCATTATGATTAATAATTAAATGTTCACCTTGATCTATTTGATTTGGTAATGGATAATTTATATCCAAATAAAATGTAAAAAATTCCAATTTTTCACTAACTAAATTATCTTCAAATTCTATAATTAATGGATAACCATCTCCATTATAAGTTATATAACAAATTACAGAATCAATAAATCCACCATTATTATTTAATTGATTTGATTTTATATTTTTTTTATTTGCAATTGTAGATGCAACAGATTGAAAAGATTCACTAATTAATGAAATATCAATTCCAAGTCTAAATTCTTTTTCTTTTGAAAAATTAAATTGTGAAAATAATGAAGGATCAATATTTAATTGAACATTTGAAATATGATTAAATTCTGAATAAATTATAATTCCTGAAGGATTAATAATCATAAGTGCTTGTGAATTGATTGTAGTTATTGAAGATAATACATCTGCCAAATGTGATATTTGTGAGGTGCAAGCTGTAAAGGAAGAATTCTGTTCATTTCCTGTATTTATAGGTTGACTAGAAGCATTTAAATTGTTTTCATTATGAGTTGACTCTTGTGAGCTAATAAAGAGTTGAGACATGGTTTTTAAATAAACAACGCGACTGAAAAAACGTTAAAAAGATAAACGCGAAACAAAAGTGTGAAGATAAACGTGACAACAAAATGACAAGATAAACCCGACAAAGGATAAACAATGACATACAACTTAAAAACGCCTCTTTTAGTATATTCTATAGTCTTTGTGTATTTTAAGGTGCCAAGAGATAGATTATGAAAAACTTTCCAAACTTTTCAAAAACATTCAAAAGTGATTTTCAAACAATACGAATCTCTATTGATAACACCTACCTTAATACTTGTTATCGTATAGAATAAACCAAAAATTTATCTTTAATTCTCTGTCATGCTTATTTTATTATAGTTCACGGCTAAAACTTAAGATCAGCGTTTTATATACAGTCCTTATAATATATTGTAACTTTTTTTCCTTCTTAATCAGCGAGCTCATTAATATATTTTTAAACAGAAAATTGATTTTAAATAAACCTTCCCTATGGATTCAATATGGTATGGGAACAGTTAGAAGTGAGTAATTAATTTTTATTAATTCTTTTAAATAATTATTAACAATATATAGTTAGAAAAAGCACATATAGCTTATGCTTGTGTTGGTATATTTAGTACCATTTTCTCACTTCTTTCACTTTTTGTAAAAGAAAAACTTTATATTGGTGAAGCAACAGTTGCAACATTAGCAGGGTTAATAATGGGTCCACATGCTCTAGATTGGTTCAATCCCCTATCTTGGGGTAATACTGAATATATTACTTTGGAAATTTGTCGTATTGTTTTATGTATTCAAATTGTTGCAGTGGCGGTTGAATTACCAAGAAAGTATATGAAAAAACATTGGCTTTCTGTTGCAATCTTTTTATTACCAGTAATGACTTGTGGTTGGTTAATTGTTGGATTATTCATATGGACTCTTATTCCACATTTTAGTTTTCAAGATGCTTTATTAGTAAGTGCTTGTGTTACTGCAACAGATCCTATTTTAGCAGCAGCTGTTGTTGGTAAAGGGAAATTTGCTGAAAGAGTTCCTGGTCATTTAAGAAATTTATTATCTGCAGAATCAGGTTGTAATGATGGAATGGCTTTCCCATTTATATTTTTATCTTTAAATTTGGTTACTCATGCTGGTCATCCAGGAGAAATTATTAAAAATTGGATTTTATTAACAATCTTATGGCAATGTATATTTGGTTGTGTAATAGGTGTTGTTATTGGAGTTTCATTAAGAAAAGCAGTTGCATTTGCTGAAAAGAAAAATTTGATTGATCGTGAATCTTTTTTAGCAATTTTCATATTTATTGCATTTAATTCTGCAGGTATTGGATCAATGTTAGGTGTTGATGATTTACTTGTTTCATTTGCTGCAGGTACTGCTTTTGGTTGGAATGGTGATTTTGCTAAAAAAACTGAAGAATCTCATGTTTCAACAGTTATTGATCTTTTACTTAATTTAGCATTTTTTGTTTATTATGGTGCAATTATACCTTGGGCAGAATTTAATAATACTGTTTTAGGTTTAAACATTTGGAGATTAATTGTTTTAGCAATTGTTATTATTTTTTTAAGAAGATTACCTGCAGTAATTGCTTTAAAACCAATTACTCCAGATGTTAAATCTTGGAGAGAAGCATTTTTTTGTGGACATTTTGGTCCAATTGGTGTTGGTGCAATTTTTGCAGCTATTTTGGCACGTTCTGCTTTAGAAGAAAGTTTTGATGATCATTCTGCATTAGATTCGACTGCTGATTTATCACATCCTCATGCTCAATTGATTGCAACAATTTGGCCACTTGTTTGTTTTATTGTTATTACTTCGATTGTTGTTCATGGATCTTCGGTTGCTGTTTTAACTTTAGGTAAAAGACTTAATAGAATGGCAATTACAATGTCTTTTACAACTACAAATACTCAAGATCAAGGACCTGCTTGGATGTCAAGATTACAAAAATTGGATAAAGTTTCAACTTCATTTTCTTTACATCGTGTTGATACTGTTGTTCCAACAGAAGGTAAACCAGTTGATGAAAAATTGCAACAATCAAATACTATTGAAACAAGTGGTATTAAAGTTAGACCAGCAGGTGGTGCCAAAAGAAGACAAAAAAAGAAAAAGCAAAGATTACAAAAAACAGCTTCAAGAATTACATCTTCAAATGTTAATGAACCTGAAGAAGAAAGACATAGACCACAAACAGAATTTTTACAATTGGGTAGAACAACTCTGGTTAATCCTGTAAGTGAAGGTTCAAGTTCAACTCAAACAACAGAAGAAATCCCAACAAAAGAACAATATAGTTCTGGATCATCCGAAATTCAACAACAACAACAACAACAACCTATTATTCATATTCATAAACCTGAAAACACTGAAACTTCAGGACCAGATCCAAGTATTCCCACTACTGCTTATCAAGATGGACGTCAAATCATTATTGAAGATCAACATGGAGAAATTGTGGAAACTCTTAATGCTAAAGAAGGTTCTGCAGAAAGATTGGCTGATCAAGTTCAAAATAAAATTGCAAATAATGAAGGTGATCTTGCTAGTGTTCATTCATTAAATTCATTACGTCGTAAAATATCACAATATTCTTCATTTTCAGATGGAAGTTCAATTAATTCAGAAAATATTCATCAAGAACAAATTTCAGATAACGAAGAAGAGAAAAAAGGTGTTTTGGCAATTAAAAAACGTGGAAATAAAAAGAAAGCATATTATAAGAAAAATGATCCTTTCCGTCAAAAAGTTTTTGCTCATCAAGTTGATGATTTAATTGTTATTGAAAATGAAGATGGTGAAATTATAAGAAGATATAAAGTCAATCGTCATACGAAAAACAGAAATAGATCAACTAGTATTGTCAGTAAAGCTTTATCATTGGTTGGTATTAAACCAAAAGAAGAAGCTTCAATCAAAAATCCTATTGTTTCTACTTCTTCTCAAGATTTGGAAAAGCAAGATAATTCATTATTAGTTGCTACAAATGATAAAAATGTCAAGATTGATGATCGAACAAAAAATAAGATTGAAAAAAAGTTAACAAATATTTTGACTCTGGGTAGTAATCAAAAAATTGGTGAAACTCCAAACATTAGTGGAAGTGAAGCTGCTAATAGAGATTTCAATACCAGAGTGTTTGTTATTCTGGACGATGAGCGTAATAGTTCACGCAGAAGTCAAGATATAGTCGATATGGACTCTGATGATGATGATGATGATGAAGAAGAAGAAGATAGTGACGATGAAATTTTGCACGAAACAGAAGTGGAAAGAAGAAGACGTTTAGCAGCTTTGGGACTTTCAAAACGTCATGATAGTGACGAAGAAGAATAGATTAGATTTTCTCTTAATATCAAATGAATTAATCATTTGATCTCATATTTAAATTTGTATGACGAGCGCTACCTGATATTTTAAACCTCGGAATTAAATGCTTGCGAAAAGTCAAGACTACATGAAAAAAAAATGGGGATCGTATAAAGATATTTCCCCACGTTTTTTTTTTTATACAAATTCAAATCATTGAAAGATGTCAGTTACTTTGAATCAGTCCATGACGGACAATTACCAATTGGCCTTGAAGTTGTTCACATCTAAGAATTTCGAGAAATCGTTTGCCATAATCAATCTGTTGAACAGTCAAAGTTATAAAGAATTTGAAAGCATTTCGGCCAATTTATTTATAAAGATCGTCAGTCTTTATTTGGTCGAAGTTGGTGTTTATTTATCGAATGAGAAGTCGGTGTTGAGTATTGAAGAACGTAATTGGATAATTAAGACCTTAAAAAACGATGAAGTTTTGGAGAATTTACGAGGTCTTTATCAGAATGATTTCGATATTCCTTACAAAATTTTATACAATTATCATTTGTTATATATCAAGAATAGAGATATCCTTCTTGAAACAAATGAAATATCAAACACTTACTTACGTAATTTGGAGAAATTATATTCATCTTTGCTGTATAAAGTGGATAACATCGATGAAAAGTCTTATAGACAATTGATTGAATTATATGTTTTTGAAATCTTGCCTATATTTGATCAATTTGATCAGGCTGAATTGATTATTCAAAATGATACTTTATTTGATACTGAAAGTGGCAAGCAAATGTTGGATAAAATCAAGAAGGAAAAAATAGAACAAGATAAACTTGAAAAACAAAGAGTAAAGGATCAAGAAAGACAAGCTAAAGAATTAAAACAACGTGAACTTAAGAAAAAAGAACAAGAGGAAAGAGAAAGGAATTTAAAATATAAATCCTTGAAGGATATCAAAAGGCAATACACCAGCGAGTCTGGTTCTGAATATTCTTCACCTCTGGATCGAACAACTCACTCACAGACACAAATACAACTCTTAAAGTCAAGACTGATGTATATCTACAATTTGTCGAAGCAATATTTAAAGAGAAACTATCCAATCCTTGCTATCATATTGTTAGTGTTGATAGGAAGTACTAGATTTATCAATTTTAGAAAGATAAAACCGCAACAACATCTTTTTGAAACGATCAAAATGGCATTTAAGATTAGTTATTTATAATATATATAGCAAAAATGATTAAATTGATTAATTCTTTTTTTTTAAAAAAAAATATATCGACACGAGCAGGGTTCGAACCTGCGCGGGCAGAGCCCAAAGGAACCTGCATCCTTCGCCTTAACCACTCGGCCATCGTATCATTTATGTAGTGTCTCGACCAAAGGCACGCTATATACCGCTCAAACTTATCTCAGAATCAATCAAATCAAACATGACGCAACAACAATTACAACAAGGAGATTTCAATGGGTAGACTTTGAGTTAGTCCCACACTATCCAAACCCCACGGGTTTACATAAATACTCATTTCTTTCTTTCATTAACAAATAAATCAATTCTCTAAAAAATAGAAATACAATGCAATATAATATACAAAAAAAAATTAGTCAATACAGAACTGAATTTATTTTGTGAAGTTTCTAAGAGCAAAATTAACAATTCTGTTTTCTATATCCTGTAGTATTTACCTTCCACCATCACTCATCACGAAACGTTGCAATTTCCTATCAAATATTATGATGGTCCCGATCCGGACTTCAAATTTCTAGGCTACCCCAACAAGCCCCTTAATTGGGATTCAAAGTTTATGGGGTACATGCGATCCCTTCGGTTGATTAATTTACCCCAATCTTTTGTAGTTTAATCCATCATCATTTTTGTTTTTTTACGATTACAAGTTTCCGTTCTCTGGAAGATTCCATGCTATAAATTTGTATTAAAAGATACACTACACAGCAAAATACAACAGTTCAACAAGATAATATGCCATCTCCACCCCGACCCAAATCGAGGAATCCGCATAAAGCAACGTCATGCGAGATGACCAAACTGAAAAAAAAAAACTGATAGTCACCGTACAGCATAGACATCTAACTTGTGAACTGCCCCGATAAAAACAAATAAACCCGAAAAATAGGGTATTTTAATACTTTCTCCTATCATTCTGTAGCTATTGGCAACACTACCGAAATTTTAGCATCGGTGGCTGTTAGTCCACGATCCATAATTAGAATCTGCGTTACAAGGATTGTTAACCTCCCACCTTGACCTCAATATTTCGAAGAGGAAAGGGAGGTAAAGTTCAGGAAATAGAAATTTTGGGTGCGAAAAAGGTAGTATTTGTACTCTTTCTCTTTAAAATTAATTGGGTGAGAGATGGAGTCAGGTACCCATTTTAGTCTTCAATAAATAAAATTATATCTTTAAACAACAGATATGGCTAATCATTTTTCTTTAAATTTTTGATTGTTGATTCATCATACGCAATATCTGATAGAATTGTCATTAAGTGAAGGCATTTAGAGCTAGGATTTTGGATAGTAACCAATGAAACTCTTTCACTATAAAACGAACCTGCTGTTGTAGTATTTGTTTTTCGATAGGAACGATTAGAATAACTTCTTTAACAACAATTTTGGTTGTATAGTGTAGTGGTTATCACTTTCGGTTTTGATCCGGACAACCCCGGTTCGAATCCGGGTACGACCTTTATTTTTAATTTTTTTGTTTTTGTGCACCAATTGATTTTTAGTTTCCCGTTGCAGTTACAAAAGAAAGTTTTGACATTGTATAACTTTATCGACTATGGAGTTATCTGAGAATTTAAATACTTTACAGAGATTTGGTAAAAAATTTAATGCGGGCAAGATTTCATTACTAAATTTCACTAAAAAGGAGACTAATTTTGAAGAAAACAAGGGTATTTTTAAAATATTGGAATTTTGGAGAAAAGATAAGTACGAAAATTTTAAAGGCGGGAATTCTATTAAACTTGTAAAGAATTCCAAAGATTTACATTTTACTTCAAGGATTTTGTCAAATAATTTTGATTCTCTCTGTATGAATGTCACTGAAAATTCTTTAGAGTATTCTGTATTCTCTCCTCAAACACACCAACCTTTATTTCATGATATTCCAATAATTGATTCGGTAAGAGAGAAAACACTGTCATGGCAAATATCTGAAGATCCGGTGGAAAGGGACTATAAATCCCTTTCAAGTCTTGGTGGACTCTTCAAAACCGGCTCAATAAAGTCTAGAAATTATTTTAAAAAGTCCAAGACGTGGTATATTTCCAAATTTCGCAGAAGACGGGGTTTACGAGTACATTTCAAGTCACCCTTATTTTCTCCAACCGATATACCGAGCTCACAGAGTACAATATCGCTGCTGGAAATAAAGCCTTTAGATTACTACCTTATCAATGTGATCAAAAACGACGAATCGTTTGAACTGAGTTTGTGAATCATATTTTTTTGCATCCTTTTTTCTAGATTAATATTTTTTTTGCGGCATATCGATGCTTACGTAATTCGAATTGAGTCATCTTGATAAGAATATAATTTGGTTAATTGGGGTAATTAATTATATTTTTTCAACAACCGTTTAACCAAAACTTGAATATGTTTGACTTAAAAAAGATCGTCAGACCGAATATCCTTAACCTTGAACCGTATAGGTGTGCAAGAGATGACTTCAAAGAAGGTATTTTACTCGATGCCAATGAAAATACTCATGGACCAGCACTTGTTGAAATTTTGGAAAGTGAAGCCAAATTAGAATTGAATAGATATCCTGATCCACATCAAATTGAATTAAAAAATCAAATTGTTGAATTTCGTAATTCACAACCAAACCCACATTTTAAAAAAGGTAATGAATTAAGTCTGGATAATTTATGTCTTGGTGTTGGTTCTGACGAAAGTATTGATATCCTTTTAAGATGTGTTTGTATTCCACTGAAAAACAAATTGTTGATCTGTCCTCCAACATATGGGATGTATAGTATTTGTGCACAAGTCAACGATATAAGTATCGTTAAAGTTCCATTGACGAGTCCAACCTTTCAAGTTGACACTGAAAAAATCATCGATACAGTGATTCAAGATCCATTGATCACATTGATTTATCTTACATCTCCAGGAAATCCAACTGGGAAGTTACTTGATATCGATTCAATTGTGGATTTACTCGAGAAATTACAAAAACTGTGGAATGGATTACTTGTAATTGATGAAGCATATATTGATTTCACCGATCAAAGTTTTTCTATGTCTACTTTGGTCAATCAATATCCAAATTTGGTTGTATTTCAAACCTTATCCAAATCATTTGGTCTTGCTGGTATCAGATTGGGAATTTCTTACGGTTCAAAAGAATTATCAAATTACTTAAATTGTATGAAGTATCCATATAATATCTCTTCAATCACATCTGAAATCGCCATTCGTGCTACCAATAATCAAAATGGCTTAATTAAAATGAATGAATATGTCGAAAGTATTAAGATACAACGTGCTGAAATCTTGACAAACTTACAGAAACTAAAAGGTATTGGTAAGAACATTGGTGGTCTTGATGCCAATTTCCTTCTCTTACAAGTGTTAGATCTTGAAGGGAACCCATCAAATGAAGTTGCCCATAAGTTGTACACAAAATTGGCCATAGAAAACTCGGTTGTTGTTAGATTTAGAGGAAATGAGTTGAATTGTTCAGGTGCTTTAAGAATTTCGATTGGTACATCCAAAGAGAATAAGATTTTAGTTGAAAAATTTGCAAAATGTTTAGAAGAAGTGTACTCTGAAAGATAATAGAAGTAATATGTGAATAATTTGTAGAGGCCTTTCTGGTAGCGCAATCGATATTTATTCTGGTAGCGCAATTTTATTTTAATAGGCAAAAAAAAAAATTCCGGGTAATGCTCAAAAATTCTCATAGCCAAAAATTTTCAAATAAATATCAAAATCGAATAGCTATAACAATCCAAACACATAATGGCCAAATTAAACTTGGTGGGGCTTGTTGTATCCCAAGGTAAAATGAACAAGACCGTCAAGGTCAGGGTACAAGGCAAAGTTTACGACAAAAGAATCCATAAGGAAGTGATCAAAAGAAAAGATTATTTAGTGCATGATGAAGGGAATATCTGTAAAGAAGGTGATATTGTGCGTATCGAGGCTATCGGTAAGATCAGTGCACGTAAGTCATTTGCCATCGCTGAGATGAAGCTGAACAAAGGTCAACAATTTGCACGTTATGAAACGATGGCCAAAGAAAAGTTGATTGAAGAAGAAAAGAATAAACTTGCACAATTTACTGAAAATACAAAACAATTAGAGAATACAATCACCCATATAGAAGATTTAAAGAAATTAAATGAGATTTCTGTCAAATTTCAAGTTGATTCCGAACCTTCTGATCGTGAACAACTTTTGAGTGAAATCAATAGAATTAAAGAGAAATATGGTATTAAATCATGGCCATCAACAGAGCCAATTTTGAAATTAGATATTGTTGAAAATGCACAAGAATTAGATGAGATTGAAATCAGAAGATTACAATTTAATGAAATTTATAAAAAACTTATGTCTGAAGATTTGAAAGAAAAACGTTATGCAATTTTATCCAAGTTGACCAAGACCCCTGTGGAGAAACTTCAACCCAATATTGCAAAGAATCTTTTAAGAAAGTACACTTTGGATCCTAGAAACGAATTACCAGTTTCTTTGTAATGTATATAATTAAACAAGAACATGTAAAAATATGTGTAAACTGTAAAACAAAAATAAAAAATAAAATAAAATGAAATTTAGAAGTAATCAGATAGATCCTCACGTGTGTCTTCTTTTGTTCGGATGACATATATTATACAGATCTTTTAAGAAATAGTTTTTTTAAAAATAAGCCAAGGCCATGGAAGAAAGGATTCAAAGACTACATCAGAGATTTACAAATGGTTCAAGGGAAAAAACGGTATCCAAAACTTTATTTAGAGGAATTAATAAAGAATTTATGCTCCGGCATCGAGAAGATTTAGCACCTCTTATCAACGGTAGTTATCATGATGATGCACAAATGGTAAATTATAGGGAAGCTCCATTTCCAATAAGGCATACAATAAATGTACCGATACTGTCGGTTGTTAATTTAACCATGAAACCAGGTGATGATTATTTCTTATTATGGTACAATATTTCAACTTTTTTCCCGCTTGTTGCAGCTTGTTTAGCACCACTTGCAAATATGGTTTCAATAATTGCATTAGTTGAACATTGGAAAGTTAATATACAAACTAATAAATTAACAGGAGAACCTCCTGGATTAATGGCATTAAATTCACTTTCATTAACATTTGGAATTATTGGAAATATTTCATTATTAATGAATTTTACACAATATATTCAATATTTGGTTACACAATGTATTTCAATTGGAAGTTGGCTTTTAGCAACCATTTTTTTATTAGTGGATATTATAATTTCAAATAAAGATTTTACTGGTCCTAATCCAATTTATAAAAGAACTGAAGGATTTTGGTTTGCAATATTTACATGTTTTTTTTATTTTTTATGTTCAGTTATTTTACTTATAAATTTTTTAGGTTATAGGTTTAAAAAATATCCTGCAACATTTAATTTGGCACCCAAACAAAGAACTTTAATGATTTATACTATAATTTTCGCATTATGGTGTGTTATTGGGACTTGTATAATGAGAGCATTAATTGCGGATTTAACATATGGATCATCATTATATTTTATAATTGTTTCATTTTTAACAGTTGGATTTGGGGATATTTTACCTCATACACATGCAGCTAAAGCAATGGTACTTGTTTGTTCACTTGGAGGAGTCTTAATGATGGGACTTATTATTGCTATGATTAGACAAGTTGTACTTTCTTCAAGTGGTCCAACAGTATTTTGGCATCATATTGAAAAAAAAAGAAATCAATTATTAAATCAATTACAAAAAGATGGAACACATTTAACTCCCGATCAAACTTTTGAAGAAATGAGACTTATACGAAAAAAAGCAAAATTAAGACAAATGAATTCATCTTTAATTATTACAATTGGGATTTTTTGTATATTTTGGTTAATTGGTGCATTAGTATTTCATGTTTGTGAAAAATGGTCATATTTTAATGCAACTTATTTTTGTTTTCTTTGTTTAATTACAATTGGTTATGGAGATTATGCACCAAAAACTCCTTTTGGTCGTAGTTTCTTTGTATGTTGGGCAGTTGCTGCTGTTCCCTTAATGACTATTTTAATTCTGAATATTGGTGATAAAATTTTCGATCTTGCAGGGAAAATTGCATTATTTTTAAATAAAGTTTTTAACCCTGATAAATATTCAAAATTTATAAATTTAAGAAATCAAATTTCAAAAGATGCTATAAATGTTGAAGAAAGTTTAAATGAAGAAGAAAATTTAGAAAATTTTCATGATTTAAATTCATTTAGTAATTTAAGTAAATTTACTGGAATGTCAAGTTTTAATGAAACAATGTCTTTTAATCAAAATCTGAATTTACCAACTTCTGAACAAGATTGGAAAGATTGGGTTCGTCATGCAGGTAAAAGATTTGAAAGACAACGAAAAACTTATACACATTTACTCGATTATCTTGAAAGATTAAAACCATTATTGGCAGATTCTTTAGATGAACCTTTAAAACAATATAATCATAAAGAATGGTCTATATTTTTACAAGGTCTTGAAAGTGATACAATTTTTGAAGATTTAAAAATTCAACCATTATCAATTACTCCTGCAAATGAAGATTATTTTTGGATAAGTGATAAATCTCCTTTAAGATTACCTTTAAATGAACCAAATTTTATGATTATGAAAGTTTTTTTTAAAATTGAAAAAGATTTAAATTATATGGCAAAATTAAGTCAATATGAAGAAGATAAAATTAAAAGTATATTAGAAAAAACTGAAACGGAGTTTGAAGATCCTTATTTCCATTCACATTTACAAGCTTAGTCATCAACTGCATAACAATTACAAATTTCTAGCGTAAGCTGAGCCTCAAAATATTTATTTTTGTACGACAAAATTTTGTATGGCTTGACTAAAGGTTAAAAAATAATTAGTAAAGATTTATAAATTGAAATTTAGAAATCATATATAAACTGTTATAAATTTACTTTATTGTTAAAATCATTTTTAGAATAATTATCTTTTAATATCAATCATAATGTCCACTTCCGGAAACGAATATCACGCTGTTACTATCACTACTGGTACTACTCCAGTTTATAAGTTGCGTCCATTAGCTGCCCCACAAGATGATGAAGTTAGAGTCAAGGTCTTGGCCGTTGGTTATTCTCACTTGGCAAAGATTAGAGCTGCTGGTGCTCACTACAGTGTTAGTGCCGATTCTAAGACTGAAAGATTGGTTGGTGTTGATGGTGTTGGTACCGTTGATGATGAATTGGTTTTTTTCACAACTTTCCAACCAAACTTAGGTACTTATGGTGATGTCATCAACGTTAAGAAGGCTGCTATTATTCCATTTCCAAAGGATTTGAAAGATAAGGAAACTGCAATTGCTGATGTTGCTGGTTTGTTCAACTCTGCATTGGCTCCATTTTTCGCTTTCAACAGAATCCCAGGTGGATTAAAGCAAGGTGCTACTGTTGCTATTGTTGGTGCCACTGGTACTGCTGGTGTTGTTTCAGCTCAAGCTGCTAAGTCTAGCTTTGGTGCTTCAAGAGTTATTGGTATTGCCAGATCAGAAGAAAAATTGAAACAATTACAAGCTGATAAGATCATCGATGAATATATCACTTATGATGGTGAAGAATCTCAAGAATCTCTCAAGGATAAAGTTGGTAAGGTCGATGTTGTTCTTGATTACATCTGGGGTAAGCCAACCGAAAAACTTATCGCCGATTTCCTTAAGGTTAAGAATGCCACTTGGGATCCACTTTACTGGATTCAAATTGGTACCATGGCTGGTTCTCTTACTATCGATGCTAATGCTGCCTCTTTAAGATCCAACAACTTAATCTTCTTGGGTTCTGGTATTGGTCCACTTAGTCCAACCAAACAATTTGAAGTTTCTAAGGATATTGTCAATGCTTTGTCTGCTGGTGATATCAAATTCCCATTGGAAGCAATTCCACTCTCTGAAATTAGTAATGTCTGGGCCGAAAGTCCATTGAACGACGGTAAGAGAAGATACTTTGTCAACAAGTAAATAATTAGATAGATATAGAATACAATACAAGTTCAACGAATTAATTAATAAAAGTAATAAATGTTCAAGTAATTGAAATTTACTCGCAAAGAGCTCACTTACATAGGGTAGATAACTAGAAAAAATAGCGACGGATAGTTGTGCGAACAAGGCCGAAAAAACGGCGAATTCGCAAAAAATATTATACATCAAAAAAATGCGATTTCTGTGGATCGAACACAGGACCTTCAGATTAACTGTGACTGAATCTCTTCAGTCTGACGCTCTCCCAACTGAGCTAAAACCGCTTTTCTTATGATAGGCAAAGGAAAATATGAACTCAATGGAAATGACATTAAAATAGAATAGGCAAACTATAAAACTCTATTAAGTGAAATTCAGAAGCTTTTACAGCACATTACAATACAATATGAAATAAAAAACTGTTAGACCCGCGGATGGGTATAACAGCAATACCTACATTCTCAAACAAATCCATTCTCTATAGAATAGAAATATGATACAATATGTGAAAAAAAAAAAGCTTAGAAAGCAGATAGTACGAGACAATTGAGACAAATTAAACAGCAACAAAATGAGAAGATCAGTGCAAGGCTTGATGGAAGTCGAAGATTTCATCTCAATGACTAGGTAAAGCCCTATCCCTGCATATGATCCTCATTGGTATGCATAAATATGAATTTCCTTCCAGTATCCGCAAAAGATTCTCCTTAAAAAATAATTGCGTAACTATAAATAGAAAATAAACATCCAAAAAGAATGAATACACAAATTAAGATTTCACTTTCCATAAATAATTCAGCACTGTTGTGTATGAAGTACCGTACGTACTCATAGCGTTTCTTAATCTCCTTTGTAACTGAGAATTGTATACCATACTCAAAATTACAAATCCGCCTTTTAGAATATGGTCGATCTTGCTTATAGTCACTATTTGTCCTTTCAGGGGCGTAGCCTGAGCCCTGTATTTGACTTTTCCGTAGATCACTGATCTTTACCGGATACTTAGTTTTATTCATGTGAAAATTGCATTTTCGCAACACTAGCTAAAACTTCGAACGTGATTCTTTTATCTCTCAACTCTTAACAAACTTCGGAGATTGTGTTTTTTGGACGATGAACAAAGGCAAATTATCGATTACTTGAGAGTGACTCAAAAAGAGATCTTTCCGATTGAATATTACGGTAAATTATTCGGCGATTAGATAACCTGAAAAAACAGCATTTTATTTTTCTCATTTGCCATTCCAATTAATTAAGTGGTGATTTGAGATGAAGCTTCATTAGAAATTAATAAGACATTAATGGAATCCCACGGTAACTGTTCTATGAATATTATAAAATATGCATCTAGAAGTACCTCATTGCCTTACTGCGCACAGTTAAATTTGGCATCACGGATGTCTTCTGAAAAATTGCTCGTATCTGCGGCAGAATTTGTGTTAAGGCCAACAATAAACGTTTATGAACGATTTAAACGAATTATACGGAAATTTATTTTTTGCCGAGCGGAGGGTGAGATTTATCCTGAATATGTATTTACTGTTGATCACAAATACTTACTATAAAAATTTTGATGCACAAAATCAATTTTTGATTGTTCTGCCTTAATTAAGATCAGCAAGATCGCAACGAAAATTTATGAGACAGGATATTGACATATTTGCTATGCCACTCCCGCCGTTCATAAACAGTAATTATTGCAGATCGTGAAAATTTTTTAGAATTCACAAATTACTAATTGTTGATCGGCTACTTTTTAATCTAGACTGGTAACTATCTTCCGTAAAACTTTGATCATACAATTTCAAGATTTCTGATCCACCTATAAATAAACTTGTCGATCAAATTGCACCCTTGAGATATTTATCTTGCTTTATAAAAAAGTCAATTCCCTCTAATTCCTTATGTGTTTTATTTTCTTCTGATCACTGCAATATGGTACAGACATATGTAAGACAAAGTTTTTTTGGAAGAACCCTCTATCATCTCTCCAATAGAAAATTTTTTTTATATAAAGAGGAAGCTAAAGATTATATTATTCCAGAAAAATATTTAAATGGGGAATATGAAGGCTCAAGTTCAAGTAAAGAATTATCAGTTGAAAAAGAAGATGATAAAGAAGATGAGAAAGATGGAGCTGTCTCTATTTCTTCTGCCAAAACTGTCTCTACAGAAAGTTATATAATAGTTGATTGGGATGGTGAAGATGATCCCGAGAACCCTCAAAATTGGCCTGTCAGCACCAAAATGTTGATAATTCTTGAGATTGCAATTTTGACCACATCCGTTTATATTGGTGCTGCAATCTATACTCCTGGGATTGATCAAATTATGAGAGATTTGAAAGTTGGCTCTGTTGTTGCGAGATTACCTTTAGCTATGTTTGTCTTGGGTTATGGGATTGGTCCTTTGATTTTTTCACCTTTTAGTGAACATGCTAAAATTGGACGTACCAATATTTATATTTTTACACTTTTCATCTTTTTTATCTTACAAATCCCCACAGCATTGGTTAATAATATTGCAGGGTTATGTATTTTAAGATTTATTGCAGGATTTTTCGCTTCTCCTGCTTTGGCAACAGGTGGTGCTTCAATTGCCGATATAATGCCAATGAATTTAGTTCCTGTTGGTCTTGCATGTTGGGCATTATCTGCTGTTTGTGGTCCTTCCTTAGGTCCGTTGCTTGGGGCTGCATTAGTTAAGGCTGGAGGTTGGAGATGGACTTTTTGGTTTTTAGCAATCGAAAGTGGAGTTGTTTTGATTGTATTGTCAATATTTTTACCTGAAACTTATTCAAAGACGATTTTATTTAGAAAAGCAAAACGTTTAAGAGCTATCACCGGAAATTCAAATATTGTTACTCAAGATGAAATTGATTCGGAAAATGTTTCATATAGTGCAATGGCAAAGGAAACCTTATGGAGACCTTTCGAAGTCATGTTTTTAGAACCAATTGTTTTGCTGATTGATATTTATTTTGGGTTGATATATGCAATCATTTACCTTTGGTTCGAATCTTTCCCAATTTCCTTTGTGGGAATTCATCATTTTACTTTGATTGAAATGGGTTTATCATATGTTCCAGCTTTGGTTGGAGGTCTTATTGGGGTTACTTTATATATAATTGGTTTGAAAACATTGGTTGAAAGAAGATTGAAGAAAGATCAAGAAATAACACCAGAGCTTTTTGTCCCTATTTCAATTGTTGGTAGTGTTTTCTTACCGATTGGTGTTTTCATCTTTGCCTTTACTTCTACTAAATCGATACATTGGATTGTACCAATGATTGGTGATGTTCTTTTTTTCTTTGGTTGTTTCCTTATTTTACAATCATTGTTCAATTTCTTGGCAATGGCATTCACCAAATATTTGGCTAGTGTTTATGCAGGAAATGCACTTGTGAGATCCATATTCGCGGGAGCTGTCCCATTATTTGCAAATGCCATGTATTCACATACAGGTTCTAAAAAATTTCCTGTTGGATGGGGTACTTCAATTTTAGGATTTTGCTGTCTTGGCTTTATTCTGATTCCAGTATTGTTATACTTATATGGGCCAAAATTGAGAGCGAGATCCAGGTTTTCCAATTAATCTTTTAAATAATCTAATATATTTCGGGCGATTTTTCGCAGCAATTGATTTGTCTCAAAATCGGTAGTAATATTAGTCCTGTATACAATTTGACACAATAAAAAATATGTCAGTTCGGGCTCTGAATCAATAAAGAGTAAAAGATTTAGGTTCTACTAAACTCTAGGTAATCCAAGAACTTACTTTTCAAAAATTATAAATAAGTTACTATAATATGATGTATATTATTAGGTCGTGGCTCTGTGCACGATTCTTCAGCGATTAGCTATAAAATACGACCTCTACACATAATTTATCTTAATTAATTAAGCCTCGAACTTCAATGTAGAGCCGCTCAAGGATAGATAATAAATTATCATAAATATTGTTAAAGGCTTGCAATTATAATATCAGCTTAATCTGGTCCTACTAGTTTCAAACAAGGTTTTACTATAGAGCAGGTTATATTTATATTGACAGATTAAAGATATAGGAAAAAAGTGGGTTATAGTTTCCGACTAAGCCCTATAAATAACTATTGCTATTAGGTAATTATCTAGATTTTTAGAATATATAACCGAATTGAGATGTTTGCAACTCAAGATGTATCATCTCTGCCACAAGGTTTTCAATGTTCAGAATGTCAAAGCGCAAAATTCCACTGATGCTAAAACAGCTGAATACAGTGTTTTGGTGAAGGACACGGAGAAGACCAGGCCAAAAAATTATACCAACGGCTACACAATTTTCCAAAGAAATTCATGACATTCATTATTTCTTCATTGGAAGATCATCAAAGGTTTCAGTTAAATCGCTTGGGAATTGGTATCCACAAATGTGGATTTCAATTATTGAAGCACCAGAAGATAGACTCGCTTGGTTCGGTCCCACGGTCTTGAGAGTTATTTGATAACAAAATACTACTACTAGAGGTGCAATGGTTATATATTTAAGATTTACACTAAGAATGTTTTGGAGTCCCCAAACAAATTCATTATCAAATACAATATCAAGAATTAAATCATAAAATAAGTATCTTAGCCAAAAACATGCTTTAGCGGGGAGTTATGACCACTCTAAGTTGAACTGCACTTGAATTGAGCTCGGGAGGTTTTCTGCTAAATGTAGAACATAAAGCGTGACTAAGATGGTCTTGTATTATACTGGAAGATAGAGCAAATCCTTCCTAGTTATTTCGGGCAACTAAAGGAATACTTCCTGATATGAATAAATCATCCGAGAGTTTACCTCTACTAGTGACAAGTGATTTCAAGTCGTCACCAGCTGGGTTGCTTCAGAGCTGTAAGAGGGTATTTCTGATAGTCTTTGCTGCTTCTCTATTTTCCTTGATTTTATTCTAGTAAACCCGATTGTTCTAGGCTTTGTTTAGATACTTCTCTAGAAGTAACTTTATTGTCTTTATTTACTGATTACATAATAACGTATATAGTCATTTGCAGGGAGAGCAGGTGACTGCTCCCCACAAAATACCTATTTTTAATCACTAGGCATGAATATAACAGGAAGAAAATGTTTTCAGAGAGGGGTATTGTAGATTTTAAATGATTGTTTTAATTACGTAATACTACGCCTCATCTTATATAATCAATCGTCAAAAGGGTATTTAATTCGCTTATCTACGCAACTTTATGAAATCCCTTCCATACCACAAATGAATCGGGAAAACGACGACATACAACAGTCTTCACAGTATGACCCGATAGTTTTTAGGATATGGCGCAAACACACCATCAGGCTTTCACAGTTAAAATACTTTACTTTCACACTTATTGGATTGGCACTTCTTTGGCCATGGAACTGTTTTCTTTCTGCTTCTGCATATTATGATGAGAGATTCGCCCATAGTCCTGGTCTAATCAGGGTATATTCATCGACAATGATGTCTGTTTCTTCGGTTGCATCTGCTAGTTATAATTTCTATTTATCTCAGAAACAGCAAGGTGTTAATTATCATCACAGATTAAATATTGGGTTAATGCTTACTATTGGAGTTTTTTTCATAATGGCAATCTCATGTGTTTCAGATTTGTTCATTCGGATGAAAGATCAAGTTTTTTTCTGTCTTTTAATGCTGATGGTATTTTCAGCTGCTTTGGCCACCTGTTTAGCCCAAAATGGTACAATGGCAGTGGTTAACGTGATGGGTGGTATATATGCAAACGCAGTGATGGTGGGTCAAGCAATAGCAGGTGTGTTACCAGCATGTGTTCTTATATTATCGATATTACTCATTGATAAAAAGCCAAATGTTAAAGATGAAGAATATAGTTATGTTGAGAAAAACTTCGGAGTTTTTGCATATTATTTGACTGCAAGTTTGATTTCTATTGTATCAATCTTATTATTTTATTTGGTGAGCAAATATAAGGTTGAAAGTGCTTATCAAAGCTTGAATCAGACATTTGAGAGCGATTTACAAGAAGAATATTTGGACGATGAAAACGTGAGTGATGATGGTCAATTGCTTGTCGGTGTCAAGCAAAAAGTACATGTTCCATTCCTGTTACTTTGGTCAAAATTAAAATATATTGTACTGACAATTTTTATCACTTTCTGTGTGACTTTAGTGTTTCCAGTTTTTGCATCTCGTACCGAATCGGTTAATGATGCAACCTTACATTTTTTCTTTCAAAAGAAAATCTATATTCCGTTTGCATTTTTGATTTGGAATTTGGGTGATTTAATTGGTAGAATTCTTTGTGGATTTGAAAGATATAGTATATTGATTAAAAATAAGAAAACACTTCTTTATTATTCAATTGCAAGAATTGTTTTCATTCCATTATTTTTAACTTGCAATTTAAATTCTGATGATTCAAAGAAACCAATTATTAACTCCGATTTATGGTATATTTTACTTCAATTCCTTTTTGGACTTTCAAATGGTCAATTATGTACTTCAAGTTTTATGGTTGTAGGAAACCATTGTGATGATGATAATGAAAAAGAAGCAGCAGGAGGATTTACAACCGTATTCTTAAGTTTAGGCCTTGCTACAGGGTCCCTTTTAAGCTATTTATTGGTTATCTTTTTAAAATAGTTCAAGATCTGGATCACGTGATCCACCCCTCAATAAATTTTAATTAATTGCAATCGTATAAATATTAAAAATCGTTGAATCTCTTATCAAATCAATGTCGTCATTTTGGGAAAACAATAAGGATTCGTTCAAATCGGCAGGGAAGTCGACTATCAGAGGCATTGGCCATGGTACTAAAGCGGTTGGCAAAGCTGGATATACGACCTACAAAAAGAGTGAGGCCAAAAGAAAGGGTACCACATATGTGCCAAAAGAATCTGAAGAATCCAGTGAAAAGAAAGAATCGACTTCTCATATCAGGCCTGGGCCATTGCCGCAGAAAGAACAGTTGAAGGCAATGCCTGCCCCGCCAAAACGAAACGTCGGCACTTTTGGAGTACCTGAAAATGGAGCCCCATCCGCATATCAACAACCAGTTACCCCACAGGTAGCACCTCAAGCACCTCAAGCACCTCAAGCACTCTATGCACCTCAAGCACCTACTAGACCCGTCCCAGCACCACCGGCAGCAACAGGGCCCCAACCGCCTGTATCATTCGAGTCACCTTACCACCTTCCACCACAACCACAGGTTTCTGCGAATGGTGTTGGACAACCGATTCTGGATATGACAGGCCAAGCCCAATCTCACAACCAAGCATATAAACAGGGACAGTCTCAATATGCGGTTCATCCCCAACCGCCTCTTCAGGAGAATCTTCCTTATCAGGCAAGTCTTCCTCAGCATCCTCAACAACAGGTTCAACATTATCAGCCACAACAGGTATATTCTCAACAACCCCAATCGGGCTATACTCAACAGGGTTATAGTAACCAGCCACAAGTTCAAGCTCAACCAGGCTATAATTACCAGCCGCAAGTTCAAGCTCAACAGGGCTATAATTACCAGCCACAGGCTCAACCTCATTTGCCTCAACCTGGTATGGAACCAGAGGCGCCTCCTAAACGGGAATTGCCCGATCCAAAGTCTTTTCCTCCACCAGTTCTCCACAAAGACAGAGCCATATTGGCCCAAAAATATTCAGGAGAGACCTCAACTCAAGAAGCACCAGAACCAGCCGTTTCAACACCTTTGCCTGAACCCAAAAAAACCAATTTATTCGATATCGATGTGTCGAAGTTCGCCCCACCTCCAAAGCCTTACCATGGTATTTCCCCTGAAACAACACCTCCCGTTGTAAGGGGTTCGCCTTCGAACCCTGTATTACCAACTCGCGCAGCTGATCCGACGCCACCGGCACTTCCAACGAGAAAAACTTCGTCGGCAGAGGCAATAACGGAAACTCCGGCACTTCCGACGAGAAAATCATCGTCGTCAGAGGCAATAACGGGAACACCGGCCGCCTCTAAAAAGCAATTTGATATTAATGCATTTCCACCCCCACCAAAAATACACAGAGCTCCGCCATCCGGAAATGAAAACCGAAAAGAAGAAACAGAGGAAGAGGCACCTCCAATGCCTCATAGACCTGAAGGTTACATCTCCGGGAAGAAACCTCCTCCAAAACCGGTCAAAAAATCGAGTACAATCACCCCAAATTCTTCAATAGATAATGTTCAAGTTTCAGAAGCACCTCCGGCATACATCGAAGTTGAGGAGCCCAAGGTTCAGGCTGCACCAAACTTTGCAGAGCAAATTGCTTTACAAAGGGCCCAAAAGGAGACGGTAACTAGACCAGAACATTTCAAAACAGAAAAACCTCCAAAACCTGAAAAGCCGTCAAAGCCAGTGAAGCCAGCCAAACTTGAAAAGCCAGCCAAACCCGCCAAACCTGTTAAAGCACCAAGCAAATCGTTAGAACCTGAAATTCCTCAAAAAGCCTTCAAACCTGAAAACCTTACCAAACCGATGCAACCTGCCAGAAAAGTTCCATCACCACCTGGAAAACCACTTACAGTCTCAGAGAAGCCAGCAGAAGATTCAATGAATTTTCTTTCTGATTTGAAGCAAAAGCTCGGAGAAAAAACGACTAATCCCAAGCCGGAAGTTCTACAAAAAGCCATTCCAAAGGTTCCTCCTAAGGCCACTAGTAGGGAAGATCTCTCCTCATCGATCAGATCCACATCGTCTTCGCCACCTCCTCCTCCACCAGCCAGAAACTACAACAGGAAACGAGCCGTCCTTCCCACAACCATGCTGGGCCCTCCACAGCTTAATTTGGAACTTGAAACAGGGTGGTATGCCAATTTGAATGGCCCTTTGGAACTTCCTGCTGATTTTAAAGGCTTGAATTATAACACTTCATATACTAATTCGACAAAACACTCTCCTGACGGAATTATCGCCACTAACGAGAGAGCACTCAACATCCGTCTAAAGCAAGATCTTTCGATTGTCCGGTATAAAATCATGTGGACAAACACCGATTTTGCCAACGCAAAGGCCGAAATAATAAGCTACGACCCAGTTTTGGGCGTAAAGGTACCGAACAAAACGGAGTTAGTCAACTATCACCAGCATTTTGGTGAATATGTGGCTCTGTGGAGTGAACATCGTATGGGCCAACAAGTAGGGTCTGGTGAATGCTGGGATTTGGCTCATGATGCACTCGAAAAAGGGTGCGGGAAGCATGCTTTTGTCTCGAGTTACCACCATCATGGTGTTCCCATCTTAAAGGTCAGAGGTAGTTCAAATGGGTTGGAGTTGCTTGAAGAACCTTTGGATGAAGTCAGGAGAGGTGATATCTTACAGTATGTCACATGCACGTTTAATAACCCACAATCCGGAGTGACTTCGACTGCTGGAGAACCGGATCATACGTCAGTAGTTTTGGCAAATGACGGAGATAAGCTTGTCATCGCCGAGCAGAATGTCGGTGGGAAGAGATTCGTTGTACAAACAGAGCTTGTTTTAAGACATTTGACCAAAGGTACGGTCACTGCATATAGACCGGTCCCGAGAGAATGGGCTGGTGATTTGTAAATAAAAGAGGTCATTGATAGGAGATGTAGAACTTCAGAGTAACCTGAAGATGAGTCAATTTGGTAACTGTATTAAAACCTAATAAATTGTATTCACTGTGAGCTTTTAATCCTTCTTATCGGATTTCATAAACGATTGCAAAAAATCAAACAAAACCTCATCGAAAAAAGGTCAAAATTTTAATATTTATAATCGGCCATTAGCACAAATACACCAAAAGAATGACCGATCAAGCGGCTCCGGCGCTTTCGACACACCAAGATGACTTCACTTTTGCACGTGTAAGCAAGGTGGAAAACCCACGTACCCATCTAGGTTTTAAAGAGCCTGTTTCCGATGAGGAACAAATCAGGGCTAGAGTGCTCGAATACTACTCAGTTCCCGAACTCATAGAGTTTTTAAGTGATGGCAAGTACAAAAGAGTCACTCTCCAGTTTCCAGACTCGTTAATTTGTGACTCAGCAATCGTAGTACAGCAATTGCAGCAGAAATTGGGGTTTTCAAATACACAAACCGAAACCGGCGACAACGCAGCCAAATGCGACGAAAACAACTGCTGTCAATCCGACACATGCTGTCAGAAGGCATCGTCAAACCTGCAGGTCTGGATATTGGCAGACACTTCATACTCTCCGTGTTGCATAGATGAAGTTGCCGCCGAACACGTTCAAAGTGACTTGGTTATCCATTTTGGAGATGCATGTTTGAATCCGGTCGATAAGTTACCTGCTGTTTATATATTTGGAAAGCCAGTCCTTGATTTACAAAAGTTGGCTAGCCAATTCAAAGAAAAATATACGGACAGAGAACTGAAAATCATTTTAATGGCAGATGCCCCACATACTACACTCTTGAAGGAGCTATATACAATCCTCAAGCAAGAATATGCAAACATTATGTATTCAGACTTATATATAGCCAATGAAAACGCCCCAAAGATCATTGGATATCAACCCGAAGTTTTTGAATCGCCAAATATACTCAATCGTACTATCAAAGGGATTTCTGAAGAACTGCAGATATCTGAATATGATCTTTTCTATATTACAAGACCACAAACACCCAAATTGCTTCAATTGACCACAAAGTTCGCTTCGGTCACGCTCTACGATATCGAAAGTTCAATGTGTGTCACCGGGCCTTACCCTAATTTGATGCGTCGTTATAAATATATGAACGTTGCCCGTACTGCCGGTACTATAGGGATTTTGGTTAACACATTATCACTTCAATTCACCAAAAAACTCATGAACCAGCTTGCGGCAAAGATCAAGGAGGCTGGAAAAAAACATTATTTATTTGTTGTTGGTAAGCCCAATGTAGCCAAATTGGCCAATTTCGAGAGTATTGAAATTTGGTGTATTTTAGGATGTGATAACCAAGGTATTATTGTTGATGAACATGGAGACTATTTCAAGCCAATCATTACTCCTTATGAGTTGCTTTTGGCATTGAGTAGCGAGTTAAGCTGGACAGGCCAATGGGAGACCAACTTTAAGAAATTGGTGAAACAAATCGAAGATGAAGAAATAGTTGAACCAAATGAACAAGGTTCAGATGAAGAAGACGCACCTCCCGAGTTCGATCCCGTGACAGGTAAATTAATGAGTACTTCACGTCCATTAAGACAAATCAATCATTTGAGAATCACGCAAGAAGAAGATCCAACCGAAGAAAATAGTCTTGTTAAGAGATTTTCTTCTGCAGTTGCCATTAAAAATACGGTTTCAACCTCGGCTGCTTTTTTGCAAACAAGAAACTGGTCTGGATTGGGTAGTGATTATAGAGACGCTTCGGATGATGACGAAGAAGGAGCACTTGTAGAAGAAGGCAGAGGTGGTGTGGCCAGAGGATACGATTACGATAGAGAGGTAAATAGTTGACGTTTATTATGTAAGCACATTTAAAAAATACACAAAATCAACATTCGTACGTAAGACTGAAAAATATAAAGACATTAAGCGAGACACTCAGATCTTTGATGCCGTTAATGATCAGTATAGACACTATTGTAGGAATATGCGATAGTATATACGGCTACACAATGGTGGCCATAATACTGGCAAGGTGTGTTAATTATAGAAGTTTCCATTAAACCAATACTAACTTTCAGATGGGCATCATGGACAGCTGTCTGTTTTGCAACGTGTGTGATTCTAGCCAAAATCCTCGAGTACGCCAATATGGCATTTAAATGCCGTGGATATTGGCCTGGGATCTCAAAAGGTGATATCGCACTTATTACTGGAGGTAGCGGAGGACTTGGGCTTGCCATTGTCGAAGAATTACTTGTTCGCGGCGTAACCGTATACAATCTTGACATATCTCCAAGCAGAATCAACCATAGAAATCATCACACTATTTTATGTGATTTGGGGCAGAAAAACGAGCTCATCCAAATAGTAGAGACACTTATAGATAAACTTCGTCAAGAAGGAAAATCATTCTCGCTATTAATTAACAATGCGGGGATTAGGCACCACGAACCTCTCACAAAACTCAAAGATGACCAAATAGAAACAATCTTTAATATCAACACAATGGCACCAATCTGGCTTTCTCGTTTACTTCTCGCTAATTACACCGAAAAGCTTTATGTCATCACAGTCTCGTCAATTTTAGGTGTACTTGCACCTCGCAATTTGTCGGTATATTCGGCAACAAAGGCCGCCAATATTTGTATCCACGAGTCATTAACTCAAGAAAACACTACGACGAGCACGCGTTTCTTGCTAGTACTACCGGGGCAACTCACCACCAAGATGTTTGGAAATATCGATGCGCTGAATGCTTTTTTGGCTCCGCTAGTAAACCATACTGCCTTAGCACAACGCGTGGTAGCGCTGGCTGCTCGCGGTGAACGCGGTACAATTTGCGCACCTTTCTACGCAAATTTTCTCCCCGCCGTACGAGTTCTTCCCTACGGTCTCGAACGGTTCTGTCGTTGGGCTTCACAAATGGATACTAAAATTTAATATTGACTTTCTCACTATATACTTTTCTTTTCAATCAATTTCTTCAATAACGTAATAAATGCGTCTCTATTGTAATAACCCGTAATATCAAAGAACTTTGCAAATTCAAGTTTGTCCTTAATAACCTTATCACCGAGAGTGATTTCAACCGAATAAACTGGAGTATATTTGTCTGTAGAACCAGCCACAACAACACGTTCTTTTTCCGAGTTGTAACCGACATATTTAACATTTTTGTTCTTCAAGTTGACAATATACATCACTGCAGATATCACAAAGTAAATCGCAATTGCCACCACTGTCACATTGAATGTCTCCTTAAAGGTATACTTTTTATCCAAGTAGAAGAGCAAAGCAGCAATTGCTACTGTCAGATATCCAAGAGCCAATTTAAAGTCAGCAAAAATGAAAGATTCGTCATATCCCAATTCGGTCATTGCAGAAGACAAATTGTCTTCTGTTGCTTGACGTAAATCAGCAATAGAACTAAAAGTTAGTATCTTCCTTTTAATCAATTTTCTTCTCCTACTTACTTTAAGTTTGTCTTTTTCATCTGAGTAAACGTGTCTTAAAGTTGTTCAAAAACGTCAGTAAATTAAGGAGAGAAAAAAAATGCACTTGCAAAAAAATATATAACATTTTCAATTTATCTATATTGTACCTGACAGTATAATATGGTTTTATTCCACCATGAATAACCAGACATTCAAGAGGGAGCCTTCCTCATATCAGAGCTTGACAAGTCATGCACAAAAACCTAAAAAGCAACATAATAAAAGAAATAAGTCCAAAACATATGATGATGAATTCCAACTTGATAATCAAATTAGACTGGGTGCTCGCTTACATTCGAAAAGGAATCAAATTTCAATCGATCATTTGTTAGATTTTAGGGGATATAGAGAACTGGGTGATTATCGGAGAAATACTGACAATAAACAAAGACGTCATCGTAAGAATAATAATGACGGTTATAAAGTTCATTTGAATGGAATGTCTTTTATTAATGTTAATTACAAATTTGTTGTTGACTTTAGTAAGGAATATAATGCTCAAGAATTGGATCCAAATGTTCCTTTACCAATAGATGATATTCTTCGGATTATCGTTCCAGGTGGCAAAAATGCATGTCCCATCTGCCTTAGTGATATACCAGTTGCTCCAAGAATGATTACACTGTGTGGCCATATACTATGCCTTAAATGTATGATTTCATTACTTGAAAGTGAGGTGCCTCTGGCCAAAAAGAAAGAATCACAAGTAATTGTTGAAAAATATAGAGAATGTCCACTTTGTTCTTGCATTATCCGTCGCAATGAAATAAAACCGGTATTGATCAATGATATAGACGAGAGATTCGAAACACCCAAAGTTGGAGATGAGACAGTTCTTACCTTGATGACTCGTCAACAGAATAGAATATTACCATTACCAAAGAATCTTACCGAATATAACGACATTATAGGTGATTTCCCCTGGATAAATCTGGTGAATCCGGACTTGAGTCAATTCTCTCGTATTTTTAGAGGTGATTTACCTTATTTATTGAATATTTATGAACAAGAAAAGATCCATATTACTCAAGCACATGCCGAAGAAAAAGAATTATATCATGAACCTGACACTTTTGTTAATTTAGCATTGGAAAATATTGATAAAGAAATTAAATATTGGACTGAAAAGCTTCAAAATTCTCAAATGTCAGTTCCAAAGCAAAGAAATACTTCAAATAATGATAACTTATTTCATTTTTATGAAACGGGTTTCAATTCAAGCACAACCTTTGTTCTTTCATCTTTGGATATTAAATTATTGAAAACTTGCTACGAAGGATATACAAGTCTTCCTTCATCTATAATTGCCAAAATTGAGAATATAAAATATGAAGAATTAACTCCTGAAAATGCATTATCAAAATATAAGTATCTTGCACATTTACCACTGGGAACGCATATAGGATTTATCGAATGTAATTGGCATGGAAACGAGTTTATTAATAAAGAAACTTGGGAACAGTTTAAAGATGAATTAGTCAAAAGAACTCGAGCTTCTCAAAAGAAGTTGCGTCGTGAAGAACGCGATAAGAAACGAGCGCTTGACCAAGAAGAAGAACGATCACGTATTTTCTATGAAAGGGAAAATGGTGCAACTACATTTTCTGATCCATACTCTGATTATCCAACCAGCAGCTTTTCAAATTTGACAATTGCCGATTCTCTTCCTTCGCTTGAAATTCCAGGTCAAGGTGAAGAAAATGAAGAAGAAATGAAGAATGATCCAGAGCTGTACACTACAACCATCTGGGGTACCAAAATCCCCAAAGCTGAGGTTGAACATGAAGATCAAGATGATGCGTGGGAAACCGAAGAAATTATTCGTCGTGCAAGAGAAGAAATGGATCGTCTTGAAGAAAGCAACGGCAAAAAGAAGAAAAAGAAGCTTGTTTTAAATTGGTAACTATAAAGATATATAATAATCATCCTCGTATTTGGCGAGACCTTCACCAAATAATGCATTGCGTGTATAAAAAAAGACACCACCCAGTACCAATACCAGCAGTCCTATCACAGGGAAACACCAGTATGGGATAACCAATTCTGCTGCATTTGGAGGCGGAACAAATGGGAAAACAGCAAGGAAAATGTTTGCCATTAAAAAGATAAAGACACATATAAAAGGTGCCGAAATAATTTTATTTTGACGAGATTCAAGAAGAGGTTCTTCTTCTCCAATAGGCTTAACTTCTTCTCTAACAATCTCATTATATTCACCCCACTTTTCCTTCTTTTTATTTAATTTCAAATAGATAAGCCCCAATGTGAGCAAGACATTTATCCAAGTTCCTGGGTATATATACAAGTTAACAATAAACTCGTAGATTTGGGTCAGAGGTGGCCCCACAAGAACTACAACTGTGACCAACCAATGAAGCAAAAGTGAATATTTTAAATCTTGGAAAATATGTGAAAAGGGTAAGTAGTTATTCAAAGCCAATTCCTGATTGACTAAACTATGTGCGAAAGAAACAACCAAAACATTACCCAAGTTAGATAAGGAGATAAAGACTGGTAAAACACGAGATGCATAGCTTTCACCAAACACTTTTGTAAAGAAAATACCAGCCACTAAAACCCCACTTTCCAAAATCTCTTTTTTAGGTATAACGACCAAATAAGCAATCAAAACTAAGAAATAAAGAATGGTGGTGAGTAAAACGGCTGCCGGAGCCGCGATAGTTAACACATGATATGGATCATGGATTTCGTTTAATACATAATTCACATTTTCCCAACCTTTAAATGAGTAAATGACTTCTAAAAGAGCCACTGCTATTGAATATGAATTTGAATTTGAAGTTGTAGTCATGCTCGAAAAGACATTCGAAAAATTATCGGTTGGTTCTAGATCTAAAAGACCTAAAGATGCAAGCGCACCCATCACAATGATAAGTACAAGAATTAACAACTTAAATATACCCAAAAAATTGAATAATTGAGTACCTTGATTTGGGTATCGTATATGAAGTAAAATGCAAAAAGTTATACAACCAACTCCGACCGTTTTGACCAAATTGTTGTTAATATTCTCTTCATTACCTTGAATTGCAAACAAAACGTATTTACCAAAAGCATAAGAGTTCCCTGAACTAAAACCAAGTAATACAATTGTAAATGCATATATACAACCCACTAACCCCTTTGGGGAATTGAACACGCGGAGTAAGTAATTTTTCTCTCCTCCATTTTTAAAAGGTAGATTAAGTGCATATTCTAAATAAATAAGTAATCCACAAAAGATTATGATTCCTCCTAATAAGAATAATGAAAGAAATAATCCAACATTACCATTACAATATTGGAAAATCAGCGATGGGTTCAGGAAAATACCCGTTCCAATGATCTTATTGACTATGAGGGAGATACATGATAGCGTGCCTAGTTTGACGCTTCTCGTTGATGATTCGTTTGATACCACTAATGAGGACATTGATAAAGATGCTAAAAATATTATTATGTGGCGATGACAGGACATATATATGCACAAAAGATCGCAAAAAAGATTCGAATATGTCAACTCACGTGAGTTGATCCACAAACCGCGAAAAGAGTTGAAGGTGGCTTCGGATTTGTAATGTACTTATCGGAGTAACACTTATCAACCGATGCGATTGAATAATTCAAAACTGGCTTGGCCTTATTTTTGCAATGTAGCATTCCAGACACACGGAGTAATAATATTTTCTCTTCACAACAAGAGCATGATTAGAACTTATCGAAAAACAGAATAATCAACAAGTAAACATTTGGTGCGAAAAATTCTTCTCCATACAAAATCCTCTAACCAGACGATTGTTACATATCACAAAAAAAAAACGCAGATCAAATAATTGGTCACAAAAAGACACCTTAAATACATGTATCTTTATTTTCTAGCTACTCTACATTATAAACTGAATGTTCATATCCTGTGGGTGCGATGCACTTAATTGTGGCTTCTGAGAATACTTTGTGGCCAACAAGTGTCTCATATTGTTTAAAAGCGAAAGATATGATTGATTGGGCATCTCGGTAAGTGTCTTAATAAACGACCACGACATCGCACCGGTTGCTTGGCCACCCTCACTTGCGTCAGCACTGGTTTGGTCATCTTTACAGCCGGAAAGTGAGACAACATCGGCTGGTGATGTCTTCATCTGTCTAATTTGTTCCTTATTAACATTTGCACCGTGAGAAACTTTACTTACCAATGACGAAATCGATGAAATCGCACCGCCAATATCACCACGCTCATAAGACATAAATGCATTAAGCGCACCAGAACCGGCATCTTTCAACAAACTGGGTTCTTTAATAACACCTTTAGTGGAATAAACATAAGGCAAATCAAGTGCAGTGCCAGAATGACAAGAGTCATAAAGGGCGGTCAATCTACACCCTGGTGGCAAAGGGCGGACCATTATGGCATGCATATCGTCATCAGGGATATGGCCAGCTTGTTCAAAATCAACCGGATAAATAACATCATCGAACCCGGACTCTTCATCTCCATCCAAATCGGGTGTTTGACCTCCATGGCCCGAATAGTGGAAAACAAGTGAGTCATTTGGGTGAGCATCCTTAACCAACCATTGCATTGCTCTGATCATGTTCTCCTTGGTAGGGACACGAGCCATTTGCTGCTGGTCATCGGTTAAAATGACAATATCATCCCATTTATACCCAAAACGTTCAACCAAAAAGTTGCTCATATTCTTGACGTCATTAATACACCCGCGTAATTCGTTTTTGGACCCAAAGTAATTGATACCAATAAGCAAGGCCTTTTTACGTCCATTGCAAGCCGAATATTGGAAAGTCATTCCCGAGTTTTGACCGAAACTTTGCGGGGTTGTTGGTGGAGGTGCCACTGGTCTATCGTAGCGTTGGTTGTCATAACCTTGAGGTGGTGGTTGCAGCGGACGGCTATATTGGTCCGGAGTACCTTGATGGCGGTTATAGGAATTGTATTGCCCTGGAGGAGGACCTTGAGGGCGATCATAACTTTCATATTGCCCTGGAGGTGGCCCCTGGGGACGATTATAATTATCATATTGACCTTGTGGTGGACCCTGTGGTGGACCATATGCGCCATATTGGCCTGGGGGTGGGCCCTGAGGTGGACCATATCCACTTCCATATTGCCCCGGTGGCGGTCCTTGTGGGGGACCATAATTATTCCGTCCTGATCCTGGAAACATCTTTAGAGTCTTGAAAGAAGAAAAAGTTACGTAATCTATTTTTAAATATTTTAGTTTAAATTTCATTTACTTTTTCTACTCAATTATATTCAAATTTCATTTCAATTACGTTCCTATATTACCTATAATTTATGATTTTCACTGTTCGTAGCAATGATTGCCTTAGGGTATAAATCACCGGTCATACCACCAATGTGCCATGCACCACCATCAACCACCAAAATATCACCGCTGACATAACTAGCAGCAGGAGAGAATAAATAAACAGTAGCTTCTGCAATGTCTCTAGTAGTACCGAATCTTTGCAATGGAACCTTTTGATCCAACGGAGTGCCGCCTGGTGGGGCCAATCTGGTCATACCTTCGGTACCACCAATGTAACCTGGTGCAATACAATTTGATCTGATACCCAATGGGCCCAATTCAACAGCAAGAGCATTTGAAAGTGCATCGACACCCGCTTTAGCAGCTCCAACATGCGATTGGAAAGGAACACCATAATAATGCAAAGTTGCAGAAACAAAAATAATTGCACCCTTATTTTTTCTTAATTCTTCAAAAGTGGCTTTTGCAGTGTTAAAAGATCCAAGTAAATCGATCAGAACAACAGACTTGAAAGCATTCGAAGATAAGTCGGCAAAGTTACTCAAGAAGTTACCTGCGGCACCAGCAATGACGAAATCAACACGACCCAATTCATCGACTGTTCTTTTGACAGCACTAACAAGTGAATGGACATCACGAACATCAATGTTACCAACACCAATCACTTTTGCTCCTGATCTTAATGATTGAACCTCCTTAGCGGCTTGAACGGTTTTTTCTTCATTTCTTCCGATAATTGCGGCATTGGCACCGAGTAAAACAAGTGCTTCAACCTGAACTCTACAAATAGTACCGGCACCACCAGTAACAAATACAACCTTTCCTTTGAAAAGGTCTGGTTTCCACGAGGAATTTTGAACGAAGGATGTGTCTAATGTGTTGGGCATTTTGTAGTTAATATTATGAGGAGTTTTAAGATTGTTTTGGAGGAACGATCTTAATATATATACTATTGTATTTTGCCCCTCCTAAAAGATTTTGTGGAGAAAAGCCGAGGAAGCCTCTGAAAAATAAAAAATCGCACTTGATAATTAAGCTTAGAGACGAGATCAAGCTCGGTTATAATAAAGTCAAATACTGTGACTTATGCAAGTTAACTTAAGTGTTTCAACTAAAAATTCACTTTGAATGTGACGTTCTATTCTATATACAGCTAATTTACATGTCTCTATTCAAATGCGTCCTCGCCCAATATCCTATCCAATTGCTTCAATGACATTTGGTACAACAACAACATGATCGAACTTTGAATCCCTGTCCAGATGAATCTGGGCCCTACACCAGAAAATGCACCGAAAATACCTTCATTACGGTATATCGAACGTAAAGCTCTTACTGTAGAGGACCGATCCCATATATTCGACACTTTCTCACTCGTACTCGATATTTGTATCGAATTTTGAGTTTGGATCCGTGTCTTAATTACATCCAAAGGTGTAGTGAGAGTCCCAGCCAACCCACCTGCACTGGCACCGGTCAAAAGTTCCAAACTTATTGGCAAATCATCCGTCTTATGATAAGAAATAGCCCAAGCTCTAAACTTTTCATAAAATGCAAATTGTAGCGCGCTAAATGGTAAATCTCTAATCAAAGTTTCCTTATATCCAAAAACAAATGTTTTTGAACCTTCTTTTGCAACAATCGTAGATATGGCATTACTTAATCCTTTATAATTATAACCACATGCACGTGTATATGGATTGTTATACCTACCTTGTAATTGTAAACGAGTTTTTAAAACTTCAGATGGAACATAAAATATACTCAGAGCCAAATCTCCAAGAACTCCGGCCGTAAAATATGTAAAAGTTTCATTTAAACCATATTCACCAATCATGATTCGTTTTGTAAATTCATAAGTACCGAAAAATGCAGCAGTCAGTGGGAATGAACCTAAAATTGCAGGAGTATATCCTCCATAAAGGCCACGGAAAAACCCTTCTTCTTTAAAAATAGTGATATATGCTGGAATCATATTACGATACTTGAGGTTATTTGGAAATCCTTGTTGTCTTGTTTTTACTGTATCGAGAGAATGCATCAGGGTATCACCAACTATCCCTCCAAGACCACCGGCAAGTGCACAATTGAAGATTGGTGACCATTTCTCTCCATTCGGATCTTTTTGTGGCTTGCCACCTCGCGTCGTTCGACTCGTTATATGCTCATGTCCCTCGTGCGGATCAAAACTCAACGGTATAGTCGACGAAGTAAACACTTGTGACATTGTTTGTCGTCTAATAAATAATGCTTTCTTGTTTTTGCTGCTTTAGATCAACTTGAATATATATCATCTAAAGAGAAACTATTCAAAGTTTCCGGTTGTATTGTAGGAAATCGAAATCTGTAATTTATATGTATATGTATATATATCTAGATATATATATCATACATATATATACATGTATATATTGATAGTAGTGGATGCTCTGTTTGATGATACTCAATTTTTTTGGCCTTTCGCACTCATTTTTTGGCTTTTTTTTTTCAGATGGTTGGACAGTTTTCTTTTTTGTATCATTTTGTGCAATAGTTGCAAATGTAAAGCACTGTTAAGGAGTGGTCTTGATAATTATAGGAAATTAAGAGTATTAAATAAGTGTTATGAGATTGTATGGAGTAAATTGGAGACTTCAAGATCGTTTTGTAAGAGTATAGTATGATGCATTTTATAAAGTTTTCAGCGAACTTTTACTAAATACTCAGAACTAGACACGTAGAGTTTCAAATCTGATTTTTCAACCATGTTTGCTGTATTCGATTTTTCTAATTATCACTGTCGGCTTCTCATAAAGACCTTCTTGTATTGTATCTTAAAGAAGTACTTTTCATTCTAGACAGTAAGGTTGTATTGTTTGTACGCTTTCGCAGCATTTACTTACACGTGCCGCCGGAACTATTTCTCCGGTGCGCTCATCAACTATTCTTCTTTTACAACTGCAAATCAAGAGATGATACGGCAAAAACTTTTCAAAACCTTTGTACGAAACTATAGAGTGCTCGCATTAGAGTCGTCGTGTGATGATGCTTGTGTTGCACTTTTGGAAAAACAGAATTACAATGAACCACCGATTGTGATAGATCATTTCAAGCAAACGCTCTTCAGTGCTAGCGTTGGTGGTATTATGCCTACAGCAGCTCATGATTTCCATCATAAACACATGGCTCAACTAGTGAAAGATTTTTGCAAGAAACATGACATCTCCGCTGCATCTCCACCAGATTTAATATGTTGTACTCGAGGACCAGGAATGACAGGATCGCTTAGTTCAAGTATACAGCTAGCTAAAGGCTTGAATATTGCTTGGGATGTACCTATAATCGGTGTTCATCACATGTTGGGCCATTTACTTGTGGCACAATTGCCCAAATCAGAACAACCTGATTTGGTACCTCCAAAGTATCCTTTCCTCAGTTTGCTATGTAGTGGAGGTCATACGATGCTAGTGTTGCTGAAATCAATCACAGATCACAAAATTATAATCGATCTGAACGATATTGCATGTGGTGATTCAATTGATAAGTGTGCAAGAGAATTGGGCTTGTATGGGAACATGCTTGGAAAAGAACTAGAAAAGTATGTTGCACAAATAAGTGAATCTACAAAGAAAGAATTATCAAATATGGATATAATTAAGGGAGAAAATCATTTTGGGTTCAAGATGGGTCTTCCATTTAAAGGTCCAAGAGATCAAAAATATCCTGAAACTATTTATTTCTCATTTGCCTCATTTTTAAGCCGTATTCAAACATTTAAACAAAAGGCGAAACTAGACAAGGATTCAAAAGATATGTTAGCATATAAGATCCAGGAGACATTATTTGATCATATGATCGATCGAATCAATGTTTCACTCGTGAAACATGGTTCAAACGTGAAGAAATTTGAAGCGGCCGATTCGAGTTTTGAGGGTGTTTCAGATTTTATCTGCTCTGGAGGTGTGGCTGCAAATAAGCGATTACGTGAAAAATTATTTAGCCAATTACAGTCGAAGAACAACTTGGGACATGAGTTGACATTCCACTTTCCAGATTTGTCGCTTTGTACCGATAACGCCGTTATGATTGGTGTTGCCGGTATAGAGATCTTTGAAAAATTGCGTGTCAAGACGGATTTGAGCATGACCGCAATTCGCCGTTGGCCTTTAAATCAATTGCTAGATGTTGACGGATGGATCAAAGTGAGCGATGCCGAGTTCAAAAGAGTAACAAAGTACTTGTAAATAAACATAATATAGACCTTTATAAATGCCATTTATAAATCTTCGGGTGGGATTGTATCTTCAGATTCATCACGATGACCCAAGAAGGCCGATGTGATGTTATACTTCTCTATCATCAATTTCCATGTTCTATAGTCCAAACTTGAGATATGGTGAGTTGTCTCACCAGATTTTGTCCTCCTCACTTCAGTGGCTTCATCAAGAGTGGCACGTCTTATGATAGGTTCATTTTTTTCATTACGGAACACCTTGACCTTTGCATCTCTAACCAAGAAACTGGTAAAGAATAAGTTTTCAATCAGTTGTGAAAATGAATGTGGATTAATGAAGAATTTATAAAAATTCATACCCTGATCTTCGCTACTGTGATGGAAAGTCTCATAAACTTTCCGCACCATGTGAGATGTATTTTTCTCTTCATCTACTGCAATGTCACTTGCGTGAACCTGTCTTGCTGTTGTTGAAGATCCATTTTGAGTATCATCGATATTTCGCGTCCTTGGGGCAGGTTTCTTTCTTTCGGTAGATAAAGGCCCATTCAATGAGTCTGACGTGATTACCTTATTACTAACCTGATGGTACAAAGTCCCCAACTTGACCCAATCGAGCGGCGCCACATATATCAGGTCTTCATCATCATCATTATTATCTCGTAATTGCAGTTCATCTTCCGATGGAATTCGTTGATCACTAGTAAACCAATTTCTTAAATGTAATAAAAATTGATCATTATCTAATGAAATCCCTGCGTCTTCAAGTTTCATATTCCTTGCATTAATAGCAACAAAACTGGTTGTGTCTGTAAATGCCATTGAATCTTCCAAATGCACTTTTGTATCTATATTCTTATCACCTTGAACCAGCAGATAAATGGTCTTCAATCCTTCGATATGCATTTCAGCCAAGTCATTGGCATTACCTTTATATGCTTTTGATTGGTCCTCTGAGATTTGGGCTCTTAAGCTTTCATACTTTTGGATATATTCTGCATTAGATAATTTGACTCGTTTAAGAGAAGGTTGATTCAAAGGAGTTGGTGTCCTTGATGCAATAGTATCGCTATCGCTAGCCCCACTGTTGGTTGTGGCGCCATCTTGATTCATAATTAATTAGGTTCTAGTTTTTAACAATTAATTTGATACTGGATCAATTGAAAAACGCGATTTACATTTTTCAAGTATCATCTTTTGTCAAAAAAACAAGAAATGAATGATGATGAGTTTAAAAGTCAAGGAGTTCCAAAGATTCGTAAGCTCGAGGCTTCGGTGGTGAACAAGATTGCGGCAGGCGAAATCATTATCCAACCAGCAAATGCCCTTAAAGAAATGCTTGAAAATTCGATCGATGCCGGATCAAATATGATTGAGATCATTGTCAAAGATGGGGGGCTCAAATTACTTCAAATAACCGACAATGGTCATGGTATCAATAAGAATGATTTGCCTTTGTTATGTGAAAGATTTGCCACCTCTAAATTGAGCAAATTTGAAGATTTGAATAGTATTGCAACTTTTGGCTTTAGAGGTGAAGCACTAGCTTCAATTAGTCATATTTCACGGCTATCTGTTATTACAAAGACAAAAGACTCACCTTTGGCTTACAAGGCCTTCTATAAAGATGGTACACTCACAACTGCAAATTTCAAAGCAACATCCACGAACGTTGAACCAAAACCAATTGCTGGCAAAGATGGAACTCAGATCATAGTTGAGGATTTGTTTTACAATGTACCAACACGTTTGAGATCACTTAAATCAAAAAGCGATGAGTTAGGAAAGATTTTGGATGTAATTGGACGATATGCTGTAGATTCGGAAGGTGTTGGGATCAGCTGCAAAAAATATGGTGAATCTTTTCAAATTGTATCTACACGTCCAAATCATCCTTTAAAGGAAAGAATACGAGCTGTTTTTGGAACTTCGGTTGCAAATGAACTACTCATGCTCGAAGATATTGGAGATGAAGGTGCTGAATATGGATTAATAAAGGTAAGTGGTGCAATTACATCTTCAAACTACAACAACAAAAAGAAAATTGCTCCAGTTATCTTTATCAATCATAGATTAGTCACTTGTGACTCACTTCGCAGAGCAACAAATTCTATTTATCAGTTTTTTCTACCAAAAGGAAGCACTGGATTTTTATACCTCAGCTTGGAAATCAAACCAGAAAATCTTGATGTGAATGTTCATCCAACAAAAAGAGAAGTACGATTTTTACATGAAGACGAGATAATTGAGATAATTAGTAATAAAGTGCATGCTCTTTTATCTAGTGTCGATACCTCAAGAAAATTCAACACTCAAAATGTTCTTTCAAAACGGCCTGCCGTCGAAGATTTTGCAACTCTGACAGGTCAAGCAATCAAAAAATATAGACAAGAAAATAAATTGGTTAGAGTTGATTCACTGCAGACCAGAATAAACTCATTCTTGAGTAAGCAAACTTTGTTGGAATACAGAGAAAATGTGGTGAAGGAATCAAAATCCGATTTGTCGATAGTTGACGAAGAGTTTCCGTCTCGAGTTGAAGAAGGCGAAGAAATAACTGATATAAATTTACCGAATTCACAGTTTACTACCAATGATCGAAGCAGAGTCAAAGTGAATCTTGATAGTATTAAGCAATTGCGTCGGGAAATGACAACAGATGTACACAAAGGTTTGACTAATGTATTCAATCATGCGGTTTATATTGGTATAGTCGATAGTTCCCGTCGACTCTGTTGTTTCCAATATGACGTCAAACTATATCTATGCGATTACTCCATTCTTTTGACCGAATTTTATTACCAGGTGACATTATCTGAATTTTGCAATTATGGTACTATAAAACTTTCTAACCCACAAAACTTGAACCTTCTCTTAGAACTGATTTACATATCAAACAAACCGGATTTGTTATCGAAAAATGAAGTAATACAGAAAATATGGACGATGAAGGATATGTTTAAGGAATATTTTCAAATTACATTCGAAAAGTCGGAACAAGATGAAATTCTTCTCACTACATTACCGATGATATTAAAAGAAATACAGCCTCTGATTACTAAGTTGCCTTTTTTCATTTATAGGCTTGGAGCTCGAGTACAATATGATGATGAAGCTCAATGTTTAGAAGAAATAATGCAACAAATCGCATTACTTTATTTACCTGAACCAATAGAGGAAACCTCGACTTCGAATAAAAATGTTAAAGATGAACCATCCAAAAGAGAGAGATTAGATCACACACTTGGTCATATTTTATTTCCACAAATAAAACAGCGATTCATCGCTAGAAAAAGTCTCGTAAATGATGTTGTGCAAATTGCAGATTTGCCTGGTTTGTATAAAGTTTTCGAGAGATGTTAGTCTCGTATATGATCCACAAAATCAAAAAAAAAAAATTTCATGTGAAAAGATCCTCGCGCTTTTGTGGGGACAACATAAGCACAGGCGTTTGCAGAGCTTATGATAAAATGAATTTGATCAAACTGCCACAATGGATAATTTATCCCAGGGATGTGAATATCAATTTTCACACTTGACAATACGGTCGAGATTGAAGTTTTGGCTCTGCAATAAAACACAAACAGTCTTACATATTCAAATATGTTACCAAGTAAACATTCTCTATATAACAATAGATACTCTTAGTGACTTGTTAAAAATTCACTTGGTTAATTTGTGTGACGACACAATAAATTGAAAAAAAAAAAAAACTTTTTTGTTTATACAACCTCGAAACTTATTTTCCTCGTCAGGAAGTTTTGATAATACAAATTGGTTTTGTTTTTGAGTAGCACTTGATATCATTCCGACTACTTTGACGTAGAGGAAAATGTATACTGAAAACTCCATAAACGAAAGATACATCCGAACCTTGGGATTCGGATGCTTCCCCATAAATGTCCTCACTTTTCAGGAATCACAAGACTATCTCCAACAACTTATTTTCATCGACTATCAATTGCAATTGTTAATCGAAAACGAATTCAATGGGAACGAATTGTTGGTTGCCGAACACTTTAGCTCTCAAGGTAACGAGCTGCCTCGTGAAAAGTTGTTACAGTTGATTGAATATGCCAACTCGGTAACTTTAAATTATAATGATTCGACAAAATCATTTGAAGAACATTTGTACTATGCAATTCTCATGTCACATTTATATTATTTAGACTCCCAATATGAGAAAATGAAGTATAGTTTAGATGCAGTCACTGTGGCGTCCAAATATATCTACAACGAAACACACACCATCTATCAACATGAATTTTTACAGTACTTAACCTGTAGATATTATGTATTGAAAGGTTTTGTTAGAACTGTTGATAATGATACATGGCTCGAATACTTACAACATCATGAAAGTCCCTTCAAGAACTCTCAAGTGGCTGCCAACCACTGGTTGGACTTGTTACACTACAATTTGGCACTGAGAATATCACAAAATGGTATTGACCAACTATCCTTTGTCAACGACATCGCTAATAAAAAACTTTTAAATAATAACGTTTCGCTTATTAGCTTTGCCTGTTTTCTTTTACGTCCTGAAAATGTTAAATTCACGAATGCAAACTTTAAGACCGAGTTCTCGCTGTATTTAGCCGAAGAATTGGAATTGATAATTTCGAACAAGATGGAATTCCCACATGCTACTGAAACTAATAACGAATTAGATAGCTATGTTGAAAATTTATATCAATCCTTGAGTCGTGTTCCATTCAAGTATACCATTCTTAAGCCTACCTTATCGAAGAAATTCTTAATCAATTGTACTTCAAAAACATTCCAAAATCATACTGTAACAGCCAACTTGATCAAAAATTTGATTCAACTTAATGAGCACGATGAAGCCTTTGCTGCCTTCAAGACTTATATATCTTATTTGCACAATGATCAAGAGCAGAAACATGGTTACATCGAAGATATTTTAATGGTTATTGACGTTTATGCAACTTGTATTTTACAATTTAACCCATTGAAGGCATTTTTACCTCATAAGGATGTCAGTTCTTCAATCAAATTCAAATACACTTCTGATGCTAAAGTTATCGATGCATTAAAAGGTTTTACTGAAGATTTGATTAAATATTTGGACAAATTGGCAGATTATGTTGGTTTAAGTTACAACTTGGGGCTTGAAAATGTTGAAGAAGCTGGTGATCTGAACCCTATCTCCTTCTTATACCACAAGTATAATGTCAACTTATTATCATCTGATCACTCACAGTTTGTTGAATTAGTTTCAAAGGCTTGGTTTTCAACTGGTTACTTTTACTTTTATTTATCTAGTTATGAATCTCCAAATGCAGAAGAATTAAAGAACTATACCAGCAAGTTGTTGAAATATTATAAGAATGCCTTAATCGTTAATTCGACAGGAAACATTGTCTACTTGTTCAATTATGCATTAGCTTTGGCTTACAACAGAGATTTAAAACCATCGTTGAAATTATGTAAATTTATTTTGAAAAAATATCCCGAATCTTTTAAAACTTGGAATTTGATGGTTTTACTTTTAACTTCATTTGAAGCAAATGATCCTGATTATATCAAGCCTCTGAAATCAGCAATACCTGTACCAGAACTCAATTCACAGCTTCAAAGTTTGCCAACAAATCCACATAGCCATACTCATCACCAACAAAATGGAACCGCGAATGGAACTACGGGTCAAATCTTAAAGGAATCAGAGAAATTTATTAATAATGCATTGAACATAGCTGGTCTATTCATAGTTAAACATCGTCAAAGAGATATCAAATTGACTAATGAAGCTAAATACGAGATTTTGCAATTAAAATTGACTCAATTGGCTGTATTGGAATCTGTTTACGGAGTGCAATACATTTTGGAATATATATCCGAAGTTTTTATTTTATATCATGAGTTATTTGCTGTTGAGTTGGACATTCCAAAGCAACAACCAAAGCAGACTTTACCTTTGGCTGTTGATGCCAAATGGTCACACAGACCCAGCTTCATTGATCCATCTCCTGTTTCAGACGCAGTTTTGCTCGAAAATGGCACCTTAGCAGCAAGGGACAAACAGTCCTCAAACAATAGAATGAAGAAATCATCAAAGCTGATGAAGAAGGATAGATTGGAAACTTTAAAAGAATTGAGTGCTGGTAGTCAGAAAAAGAAAAATGGAGTTCAAAAAACTTCCTCCAATAATGTTTCTTCCTCTTCATACAGCGACCATATTATAGAAAGAAAAATCTTACAAGATATTTGGCTTTGGGCTGGAGCCATTTACATGAAGGTTGGCTTATTAGAAGAAAGTGAGCAATGTATCGTTGAAAGTGAAAGCATTTACGAGCCAAATATCAAGACTTTTACTGCTTTGGGTTATCTCACTTCGAAATCTCGTAAGTTCTTATCTTTGCAAGAGTTTGAAAGGTCATTGGAGCTCTTGAAAAAGGATCCGTATAATAAATTTGACTATGGGTACACTTTACTTGGTTTGTGTAAGTTATTCATCATCGATGATAAAGCAGACAGTTCTTTGTTCATCTCGTCAAAGGATTTGGACGCCGGTATAATCAGGTTAAAGAATTTATTGGAGAAGTACGTTTTAAGTTGGCCATATGGGTATAATTCCTCTGAAGTCTGGTTCTATTTATCCAAGATCTACGAGACTATCGACGATAAAATCCAATTGACAAAGAGTTTGTGGAAATGTGTCGAATTAGAAGACTTTAGACCTGTAAGAGCATTCGATGTATGTGACAATTACTACTACAAGTTTTAGGCTTAGTTCTGTTAATAAATAATTAATTCTATTGATTCTTATTCTCGAATAGTCCACAGCGAGAGTTGGAATTTTGTATTCATTTTCTAGAGAGAATCGCGGTATTTTTTTGTATGTTTGCTCGCGAGCTTTCTTTCAAATTTACGAGCCAAGGCGACAGTCGCGGTAGAGATCAAGCTATTAGCAACCATCGCTAACATAAGACCGAAAAAAAAAATTGAAACCGAAAATTTTCAATATAGAACAACTATAATATAATAATAAAAATGGCAGAAGTCCAACCAAAATCCGTTTTATACTGTGGTGTATGTACGCTTCCACCTGAATATTGTGAATTCGGTCTTACATTTAAGCGTTGTAAAGACTGGCTCGCCCAAAATCACTCTGACGTATTTGATCAATTATACAGTGATGAAGCACTTGCAAACCAAACCTCCACTTTATCTTTAGAAAAGGAACAAAAGATGAGTGAAGATTTACAAAAGAAACAGAAGAAGGAAGAAGCCAAGATGGAACGTGAGTTACAAAAGAAATTGGCCTCAAAAGTGTTGATCAAGAGAATTGAAAGAAACAAAAGAAAGCACATCATTTCGATATCTGGATTGGAAGTTTTCAACATTGAACTGAAAAAGTTGGCAAAGACTTTTGCCTCCAAGTTCGCCACAGGTGCTACTGTTACAAAGAATGCCGAAAAGAAAGAAGAAATATTGGTTCAAGGTGATGTGAGTGACGAAGCTAAAGAATATATCGAAAAATTGTTAGAAGAACAAGGTTTGAACGAAGTTAAAGTAGAGCAAATTGATGAGAAAAAAAAGAAGAAGCCTCAACCTGCTCCTTTACCTCCTAATTAGTTCACATTAGTATCCTTTATTAAAACCCTCTTCTCAAATAAATAATCTAATAAATACGAGAGCATATAAAAAAGGGTGTATAAATAAATCATAAGCCATTATAAATAAGAAAACAAGATTCATCAAATCATGATAATAATTTCGAAATACTGGGAACTTTATCTCCGCTTGAAACGACGGTAGTTGAACTGCTACCACCTGGTACTGACGAGTCTGTAAGTACATTGATGGAAGGCAATTTGACTTCCGAAATGCTCAAGCTATTGAATGCGGTCGTATGATCTCCGGCTGATGAAATCGATGAAGAGGAAGACAGTTCTGGCGATGCTTTCGAATATGCCGCAGCCAACCCGGAATTAGGCGATAAATTAATAATACCAGGAGTCGTCGAGCCTGTTGTCATTGATAGAATTGGTGATTTCTCCTTGTTGATATGCGCGCGCATATCGGGAGATATTGTAGAATGTAAAGCACGAGTAGTTGCCGCAGTAGCTGTCGAAGTGTTGGCAGGAATCGGAGTCAACGATGGAACTGCCGATGCTGTTGAGGAAACACTGGGTGATGTCGTGTTACTATTGGCTGTAGTGTTCTGAATCGAAACCACGGGCGGTGATGTCATTGTTTGAGGAGAACGAGCTCTCAACTGCGGAGGAATTTGCTGTAAACCTGCCGCTTGCGCTTGTGCTTGTGCCTGTGCTTGGGCTTGTGCTTGTGCCTGTGCCTGTGCTTGTGCTTGGGCTTGTGCTTGGGCTTGGGCTTGTGCTTGGGCTTGTGCTTGTGCTTGTGCTTGTGCTTGTGCTTGTGCTTGTGCTTGTGCTTGTGCTTGTGCTTGTGCTTGTGCTTGTGCCTGTGCTTGTGCCTGTGCTTGTGCTTGTGCCTGTGCTTGTGCCTGTGCTTGTGCTTGTGCGTGTGCCTGAGCGTGAGCATGTGCTTGTGCTTGTGCTGCCATTTGTTGATGCTGAGCAACGGCTATTTGCTGCTGCATCTGTTGCTGGGATATAGGCAATTGAGGCGAGGTAACCATAACTGGTTGTCCCATTTGTGGTGGTGGTTGCCCCGGTCCTGCTAGCACTTGTTGAGGCATTGATATTTGCTGTTGTTGTGATGAGGGATTTGCTTGTACAGGTGCTGCTGCATACATAACGGACCCATCACTGGCTAATACTGGCTGTAAGGAAACTAGAGGTCCATAAGGTGATTGAATTACCGTTCCTGAAGGGATTGCCGGTACTGGATAAGGATAAGATGATACGGAAGGAGGCGGCACGTTTGACATGGGTGGCTGTTGTGATTGAATCAGTGAAGAACCCGAAGGAGGCATGATTATTTGACCTTCTTGTAATACGCCATCTTTTTTATCCATCTTTTCTTGTCTCATTGTTTGATTAAATTGAGCCATTTTCAAAGCATTTCTTGCTGTTGAGTCCAAATTTAAATATGCACAATTCAATTTGCCCTTTAAACAATTAAGACAAGCTGGGAGTGTTTCATCACATTTAATTCTTCTCTTTTTACAAGTTCCACATCCTAAATGTGAATTTCTATGTTTCCTTCTCGAGTTCTTTTTAGTTTTCTTTTTTTGTATTGAATTTTCATTTGAAGAGGTATTATCAGCAACAGCAAGAGTAGTTGGAGTTTCATCCTCTTCATAATAGCCACCTGTTTGTCCATATCCATCTGTATTTTCCGTATCGCTCGGGCTTGAATTTGTTCCTGTTGTAGCGGATCCAGGTAAGGAAGATGGGATAACCTGCATTGTAGGTGTTGTTAGTTCAAGGTTTGGGATTGTATGAACAGTTTGAGTATAATCTAAATTCCTTGAACTTGGACTCGAATTCAGGAATTTTTTAGGCGGAGAAGGATTCTTCAAAGCCGAATCGAATATATCCATAATTAAAATAATTCACTTAAGTTTTAATGTATTGATGAGTTATTAAGTAGTTGTCAAATAGTGATAAGGAACTTTAAAAAATGGAATTAAAACGAAAGTAAGCAAAAGAAATCTGTTACAAAGAAAATGAATACTCGAATTTTTGGTCCGTTTTATTTTCCTCACTTTTTGGTCAAATTTATTTTCTGGCTCGATATTTGGAAAACAAGTATGGTTTTAAATCTTTTTACACTTTAAATTCATTTTGTGATGAATTTTTTAAAGTATTATTAGTTATTAAAAGTATTACGTATTATTTTGTGCATGGGACCGAATTTTTTTGTGTCTGTGTCTTGGATTGTTTATTTTTTTACCAGACTTTTATTTGTCGTAGTGAGGCTCGTAAAAGATAATATTCGCTCTTATTAGTAAGGCACCCGGGTGGAGATGGATTACGTAATTACAATAAAGGAGAATTTGATTTTCTTTTGTGCGATTCAAAAAAAAAAATACGTGCAAGATTAATATGATAAAAAGAGTGAGACATACAAAAAAAAAAAGAAAAGACAAATACGAAAAGAGTGATCAATTGGCTTAACTTTTTTTTTCGAGTATATTAGATTCCAATACACCTTGGATTCCCCGCTAAAAATTATATTGTCTGATGATTCGTTCAAAGAAGTATGGAATTAAGTATGTTGTGATTGAAAATATCTTTTATTTATTTATGTCGGTCTTGCCGTCAATCTGCAGGAACAGCGGATCCGCCGTACCTCGAAAACAATAATCTTGTTTTTTCTTTTTACAAATATTATACACAAAAACTATAAAGAAGAAATCTTTGTAAACAAAAAAAGGAGGCAATGACGGAACACATACTCTAAATAGCCGCAATATTCTTCGGTGTCTTTACTATCAACTTTGAATTGTATTAAAATAACACGTATTTTACTTCAAATATTTTCTTTTCAACTTAGCCTCTTATGCCGCTATGATTGCTGCGAGCACGGAAAAAAAAAACTAGAGCCGATGAGATATCTTTGATCATGATTTTATACAACCGATGTGGGTTCTTAAATCAATAATTTAAGCATTTTTCTTGCAGTATGAGCACGAATTCAAAAGTATTAAGGTGGCTCATCCTTTTATTACAACAGATCACTTTGTGTAGATTCCGAAAATGCTCTATTTATGCATGAACAGATATTCAAGGACAGCACACACCTGACAATTAATCTTTGTATATCGGTTGCAACAAATGCACTCCCTGGATTTGTTTTTTTTTTTTTTTTTTTTTGGCGACATAATCGCTCGTTTTTTTTTTAATTCATCGTTTGCACTTTCCCCTCAAAAACTATTGCTTGCGCTTCCCCTCCCACCACCGAGGAAGAAACAACAGTTTTTTTTTTTTCTTCGCAAAATCTGACTAAGAAACTCTCGTATCTTGATTGCTTTAGAAACTAGATAAAGTAATCTTTTATCTTTACAATTTAGCCTTTCTTATCTATTCTGCAATATATTCGTTTTCACTTCTTGCTCGAAGATTTTCTACGGGATAACCATGGAAAAATCCTATGTACGCCGCCCTAATTTCAGCCCGGAATTAAAATGAAATTCCATCACTTTTTTTTTTGTTTTTGCACTCGAACTAGTCGTATCCATCTGCACTATACTTTTGCACTATGCGTATGCACATGCAAAGATTCACTAATACTACACGAGGCATTTATCTGATTAGACAAACTTTTGTCCGATCATGACAATTTTAGTTATCGTTTACAAGTCTTTAATTTAAGGTGAAATTGCAATTTCCCAATAATCTATCGTTACGAACCCATCCCGGGATTTTCCTTGTATTTTTTTTTTGTTTTAACAACATTCACCTACACGAAATGAGGTAATAACCCCTTGCATTATTGTCAATAAAAGGTTATGACTGTTATTGGCAGGATTTGACTGTTTGAGAGTCCCACATTCTTAAAAAAACAAAGAGAATATTTAACAAAAGTAACAATACCGTTGCGTCGTATCGACAATATTGTGTGTTTATCTGATCTCTATTTTTTTGTCACTTTATTACGGAGCTAATTGCGTAAAATTCTACCCCTGGCATACTACATTTTAAAGGGAAAATACAATTTCTTTTTTTAAAAAAAAATAAAATTTAATTTTTAAAAGTCAACCGCGAGGGATCGAACGTGCGTTCAGACTTCAAATCATGAATTATATATCAATGCAAATTTTTTTCTAAAAAAAATTAATACAAATAGTTACACTATAGATGACAGCAAAGGCACCAAAACAGCGTAAGGCACAGTCTGAAGAAGAATTCAATGAGCAAATCACTCAATTTCACACCACAGGACCCCAAATAAATACGGATCTGTGGCTCATGGATAAATTCGAAAGCGGCACTTTAAACTCAACAGTTAAAACTGATCAGAACATTATGTTCCATGCTTGTGAACGCGTATATTTTATGAAAGATTACAAAAAATGTTTGCAAATGATTGAAAGCATCGAAGGTGTCGTCGAAGAGTTAAAACTGGCCGATTTGGGTAAATATACCAAATTGAAAAAACTGATTCTGGAATTGGAAATTATCAAGCAAAAATGCGTTGATCGCATAAATACTCAAGCTTAGAATCATTAGTATGTAACGGTAACCAAATCGGATATATAGGACTTAATAGAATAACGTTACATCTATTGTTTCTTCAACCAAATCCTTGCCTCTATGTAGCTAACCATTCTTTTAGAATATTCACTTTCATCATTATCTGAATCACTTTCTTGACCCTTAAATTCATCTAAAACTTCGACACCTCCAGTGAGATATTCAACCTTATAATTTAATTCCTCACTGAAATGCATTCCAATCGAAATAGTTTTCTCAATAGCTTTTCCCATCCCTTTCACTTTGACAAATTGAACACGCTTATATTCTCCATTATTGTACTTTTTATGATAAAGTTTCGATTTATCGAATTTAGCCAAAATTTTATTGATTTGTTTAATCGATGAGATGAATGGAGTTTTCAGCTTGACCAAAAATGTTGTTTCTTTCTCGACCAATGGTAGTATTTCTGTATTTGGACTATGCTTGATATGCTTCTTGCCTATTCTTCTTGTTTGCTTTTTAATATCGGCCGTCATTTTCCTGTTAATTATCTTTGTTAATTTAAGTATATCTTTTGTAGGATTTTTCTCAAATTTAATTTTTTTTTTTTTTTGACACAACCAAAGGTTTTCTACTGTCTTTATACGATTACAAATAATATGGAAATTAATAAAAAGAGATGTCGCGATGAAGATGAAGAGTATTACAACTACTCTTCACAATCCAGTGTTGCCGAATATAGCAACGATGAATCCAGCTGGAAGAAAACTCAACGACTTAAAATTCATACAGAAACCCATACGCGTACGATAAATTTATTGATGCAAGCACAGATAGAATTACAGAGGCGAGAACGTGAATCCTCATCTCAAGAGTCAGTAGAGAATTCAATACAAGAAGAAGAACAATTGGAACATGCTACATACAAACAAAGACCCTTTTGGCCAGTCATTTCTCGTGTATCAAATCTTTAAGGTGTACGCGTAAAACAAAATGAAAAATTAAATAACCTTTGATTTTCAAATACATCAAATTTCTTATACGCTTTATAGATAATTACCAAATAGACCATACCGGATATCGGTTTTATTTTGGAATTAAGTGTATAACAAATAAATATCAACAACGCGATAATATTGAAATAAACTTGTTAGATGATTCAACGATGCTTGCGACCTTCGGTGACTTTCCAATCGTTCATACTGAAAAATGCATCAAGAAACTTCAATTCATCGAGAACTAACCGGTTAAGTCCTCTTGTTGATTCTCTTATGGAAGATTCTTCCAATGAAAACGACCAAAAAGGATCGAACCGCAATAAGAATGATGATGATAAATCCAATTTTAAGTCATTTGCTATAAAATGCTTAGAAACAATTGGTATTACATTCAGTTCGATAGCAATTTTGGGTATAACAGGTTATGTTTATCATAAAGTTTATGATTATCAAGTATTAAAATCAATGTCACAAGCTTTTGAAAATGGAAACACGATTTCCAAATTGATCATCAACAACAACTATACAAGTGACAGTACTGATCCAAACTGGGTTGAACGTCAACAACAACAATTGGTCGAAAAAATTATATCTGGAGAAATAACAGGACGTTATTATTTGATATTTGGTGAGAAAGGTACAGGTAAAACATCATTACTAATGGAATCGATAAAAAGATTGAATGGATTTAATGTTATATTATTTGATGCTCATGAAGATCCAGAAATTGTTCGGATCAGATTGGGTAAAGCGATTAATTTCAGTTTTAATGAAGATTATATTGGTTCACTTTTTTCGATCAAAGGTCCAAGAGATACAACGGCATTATTAGATATTGAACGTGCATTTAATAAACTTGAAGAATTATGTATACGAAACAAAAATCTCGGAAAAAAACCACTTGTTATGATTATTAATCATTCACATTTGATCAAAGATAACGAAGAAGGTGGTAAACTTTTAGATTTACTCCAGCAAAAAGCAGAAAGTTTTAGCGGGTCTGGTTTACTCACAATGATTTTTAATAGTGACGATTATTGGGTTTATGAAAAATTAAAAAAATTAGGAACAAGACTTGAATTGATTAATGTACGTGATTTCAATCGTATAGAGACTATAAAAGCTCTAAAATATAGTCATTCGAGGTATATGGAAAATCAGGAAGAATTGACAGATGAACAATGTCATCTTGTATACAATTTGATTGGTGGAAGACCACAGCATATTTTGCAAGTTGCAAGAACAAAGGACATGTATAAAGCATGTAATGAGATCATAGATCGTGAGAAAACATGGTTTCTTAACCAATGTGGTCTTTTAGGTGTCAATATGGATGATGATGTAATGGAATCTGGTAAATTTTCCACTAGTGCAATGTTATTAATGAAAGAATTTGTTGATATGGATAAAGGTTCAATAATTAGCGGTGATCATGATGCTGAAAAATTGAATTCAATGGATCATCATTTACCAGAATTACCCTTGTGGAGAAGTAGACAAATCATGACCAGAGCAGATTATATTCAACAATATGATAATTTGAATATCTTTACACTCGATTCGGATTCAAGAGTAAGGGCGGATTCTGTACCGATGATGAGAGCTTTCCATGAAATTGCATTACATCCACATTTCAATAAGTTATTAGATGATACAATCGAAAGAATTAATGATGTAGAGTCATTAGAAAGAACGAGAGAAGTGGTTATGAAGGATTTGACCTTGGGATCCAAATTCAGGGTAATACCTAGAAATGGTGGATTTGAAATTAGTCTTGATAAAAGTAGAAAGGAAGGATCGATTCATGGCAATTATGATCAATATAATCAAGGATCTGATCATGATGATGTTTACCATGATGATGACGGTGATGAAGATGATGACGATGATCTTTATATGGAAATGGTGGATATAAAAGATGTAAAAAAGGCTTGGAAGAAAAGATTAAATAATTCGAAGCCAATTGAATAAAGTATTTTGAAAAAAATGTTATAAAAATTTGTAAATTATTGATAAAAAAGTTGGATTATTATTCGTATATTGATTTAAATTTTCGCACCCAAATTTTAAAGAAAATATTATCGCGAATTCTAAAATGCTAAGAATTCAATTATATAAAAAGACCCTTTTCTATCATTACATTTAAAACTTCAAATATGACTATAAAGAAACTGCCCATAGAAATCACTGCGAAAGAACAAGTACAAGCCTTGATTGAAAAGTATGATAATTTTATGTTTGATTGTGATGGAGTGATTTGGCTTGGAGAAACTTTGATACCTGGTGTTAAAGAGACTTTAGAATTATTGAGAGAACTAAATAAAAAGGTTGTTTTCATCACCAATAATTCATCCAAATCACGTCAAGATTATGTTGAAAAGTTCAAAACTTTGGGTATTTCTTTCGTTAAGAAAAAACATATTTATCCAACTTGTTATAGTGCAGCAGCCATGGTTTCTGAGCTTGGTATCCCAACAGGTTCCAAAATATGGGTTCTTGGTGAAGTTGGCATTGAAACAGAGTTAAAGGAGTTGGGATATATTCCATTAGGTGGTACCGATTTGAAGTTGAATCTGAAATTCTCTCCTGATCATGAATTATTAAAGATTGATGAAGAAATTAAAGCTGTAATTGTTGGTTCAACTAAAGATTTTAACTACATGAGAATTTCGCTGACATTACAATATTTGTTACATAAGAATAAGTCGCTTCCATTCATAGGTACAAATATTGATAGAACTTATCCAGGCCCAAACGGTCTTGTACTTCCTGCTGGTGGAAGTGTTGTTAATTACATGAAATATACAGCCAATCGTGATTTTATCGATGTTGGTAAACCAAGTACTAAATTTTTAGATACAATTATTAAAGAAAATTCTTTTGATAAAAATAAAACATTAATGGTTGGGGATACCTTATATACAGATATTAAGTTTGGTAATGATGGACAATTAGGTATAGATAATGATGGTACTTTATTAGTACTCTCTGGTGGTACTAAGATCAATGATTTGAATCATTTAATAACAAGTCAACATGATGATAAGACAAGTTTAATGCCTTATTATTATATTGAATCTTTAGGACATTTTATTGAATATTTAAATTAAAAATCAAATTTAAATATTTATAGATTTTTTAAAAATGCTTACTAAAAAAAAAAAAGATGTAGAAAATTGTAACATTCTTATCTCTACTTTTAATTTAAGATGTTGAATTTCACAGGACAGACAAGAAAGAGGGTTGTTAACTTGGGAAACTCAAGGGGACCATCAGGATTTGGTACCGGTGGCAAAAATTATGGCAAATATGGGGCAGATTCCAGTACTGGATTGACTGGGATGAATTATTTAGAACAAACACGAATTCAACGTCAACAAAGAGAAGAACAAAGAAAACGGGAGAATTCGGTAATACAATTACAAGCATATATTAGAAGATACCTTGATTTGATAAATCAAGCTGAAGTTATAAAGCAGTTATTTGACAATAATCAAGGAAACAAGTTGTATGCAATTCAATTCCAATACTTGAGTAAATGGTTGATACCAAGACAATCTCTGGAAGAAACAAGATATCAATTGAAATCTTTAACCACCCATTTACGTGAAAATCCCATGAATTCATCCGATTATGAAATATTATTCAAATCTTTGACACGGTTAATAAGAACCTTTAAAAACAATATACTCATTGTCGAACTGATCATTGATCTGATAAACGTTATTCTTACTAGATATAAACCACAAAACTCTATACTAATCAACCTTGGTTCAATATTGGTTGATATATCATTGCATAATATATCAGAAAAGATTATATTTTTCATTTTTTTAATTAATGATTTACAAGAAATACCTGATATAATCAAACTTTCATCGATTCCAAATATATTAAATATAATATCAACTAAATCTTCATTAAATTTAGAAAAATTAGTTCCAAAGCATCAACTTTACACTATAAATGATTGTGAATTAATTAATTTATTGGTTAATTTGTTAAAATTACCTATAAATTTTTTAGAATTAAATTCAATTTTGATAATTGGATCAATTCTTGAAAAAATTACATTTGAAATTCATCAAATTAATGAAGAAAATGATAATAAACCTCAAGTTTATACTGAGAATAATAAAGTTTATGTAACAAAATCAATTATTGATACGTTACAAGTTTTATATTCTTCACAATTCATACAACTGATTGCAAACTTGATGAAGGATGATTGTTATAAATCATTGGTTGTACATGTATTATCAACATTATTCATCTTATATCCACCATCCAAAAATAGTTTATGTTTAAGTTTAACAATAACTCCAAATTCATATAGATGGTTTTTTAATGAATTAAAATCAAATAAACTTTTTAATTCATTTATTAAACTGGATCAAGATTATTTAAAATTTGAAGAAATTGTTTTAATTGAAAATGAACAATCTTCACAAGAAATTGAATTTTTTTGGAAAATTCTTTATTCATTTCAAGAATTATATCATTATTGGTTATTAGTATCAAATGATTTAGAAATCTTTCAAATTGATAAATTAACAAAGGAAGAAGTTATTAATTTTATGGATTTTTTAAAAGGGATTTGTTTAACAATGATTTTTACAAAAAAATTTGAAGATAATTTAAAGAATATTTCAATTTTATTACTTAATCAATTATATTTAAAAAATACAAGGCTTCAATTTTTACCTCAAAATTATTGGAAACCAAAACAAGTATCATTCAATATTGATGGGTTATTACATATAATAGCCGATGAAGAAGAGAGAAGATTTGAAAGAGAAGAAGATGAAGATGAAGATGAAGATTTATTAATTGATAAACGTATAACAAATGAAACAAATTCAAAATTACAAGTATTAAGAAAGCTTCCATTTTTTATTGATTTTAAAGATAGAGTCAAGATTTTTCAAACTTTAATAGAATTAGATAGACAAAGACTTGGACCATTTAATCCTTTTATAAATATTCCAAAATTACTGGCAAATATTAGAAGAGAAAATTTACTTGAAGATGCATTTAATGCATTTTCGAAAACTGGTTCAAATTTTAAAAATCAATTACAAGTTATATTTTTTAATGAATATGGTGGACAAGAAGCTGGAATTGATGGTGGAGGTATTACAAAAGAATTTTTAAATAGTGTTGTTACTGAAGGATTTAATCCAAAATATGGACTTTTTAAAGAAACTTTAAGTGAATATCAAATTTATCCAAATGATGAAATTTTTTTAAAATTGAATAAAAATATTGAAATTGATTTACAATATAAAAAATTAAATTATATTAAATTTTTAGGTCAAATTATTGGAAAATGTTTTTATGAATCAGTTTTAATTGATTTATCATTTGCACCATTTTTTTTAAATAAATGGTGTCAACCAAATTTAAAAAATTCAATTAATGATTTAAATTATTTAGATTTTGAATTATTTCAAAATTTAATGAAACTTATTAAAATGAATGATGAAGATTTAGAAATTTTAGATTTAAATTTTATTTTAAATCAAAAATTAAATGAAATAGATTTTAAATTTGAATTAATACCAAATGGTGAATTTATTAAAATAAATTCAAAAAATAAATTAAGTTTTATTCATCAAATTTCAAATTTTAAATTAAATAAATCATTATTTATTCAATCAAAATATTTTTTACAAGGTTTATATGAAATTATAAATCCAAATTGGTTAAATATGTTTGATTCAAATGAATTACAAATGTTAATTTCTGGTGAAGAAAATGATATAAATATAAAAGATTGGAAACAAAATGTTGAATATGGTGGATATTTTGAAGATGATTTAACTATAAAATATTTTTGGCAAGTAATTGAAGAATTAACAAGAGATGAAAAATCAAAATTACTTAAATTTGTTACATCAGTTAAAAAAGCTCCATTATTAGGATTTAAACTGTTAAATCCAAAATTTGGTATTAGAAATTCAGGTAGAGATTTATTTAGATTACCAACTGCTTCAACTTGTGTAAATTTACTTAAACTTCCTGATTATCAAGATAAAGAATTAATTCGTTCAAAAATATTATATGCTATTAATACAGATGCTAGATTTGATTTATCATGATTTAAAAATTACCCTAAAGTACAAATTATATAAAAAGTTGGAATAAAAAGGAAATAAACAATTTTACTTTGAATTAAGCTCTTTGAATTAAGCTTTTAATTAAGCTCTTACTTTTCTCTTGTTTTTTAACAAGACCTTTTGTTTGACTTCTTCGACTTCAGATTCGGATTCAGATTCCATTTCTTCATCTTCATCTTCCATGGTAGCTTCCTTTGCTGCCTTTCTTTCTGCCTTTCTTCTTAATTCAACATCTCTCATCTTTAATAATTCTGGGTTTGATTCGACTAATTTCTTATCAAGGTTCAATTTTCTTTCCTTATTACCCTTCATTCTATTCTTATAGAATGCTCTTTCTCTCTTTTGTCTAATTTCTTCAATTCTAGACATGGCCTTTAATGTAGTAGCAACAAGATCTCTATTGTATCTAACTGGAACATTTCTTCTGGCAGCAAATGTCAAAGTCGAGTCAACAACCAATTCTTTACCAGCAGCCTTTCTAAAAGCTTTTGTCCATCTCAACTTACGTGGATTACGACGTTGTTTGAAAGCATGATGACATTTGGAACGACAAAATCTAAATTCTTTAGCATCATTTCTAACAAAAAGAATCCCATGTAAAGGATATACTGGGGATGAGCAAAAGTGACATTGACCTACTCTCATTTTATGCTATTATGTATGTATGTTTTTATCTGAGATGTCTAACCTTGTTAATGTCAGCGTATCTAAAGATAAAGAAATATAACGTAAAGTTGATTTTTGAGATGCCTGCAAAAAAAAAAATTCAGAGAAGAGAAAAAGAAATTATTTTGAAGAGAGATCACGTGAATATATTGAAAGATTTTTTTTTTTTTACATACTGATTGAATGGCGATTTTAAACTACACTAAATTGGTAAAACATTTATAAATTATGTCAAATAATATGGAAGTTCCTACTTTATCGATTCCAGGGGAAAACACACAGCAACAGACCGTGGATCAACAGCAGCTCCAACAACAGGCACAATATACTGGCCATTTACAACGTAAACAAGCAGCAGAAGGTTCGGTCGAATATTATTTTGACCAAACATGTAACTGGATGGGTGATCATCCATGGTTGACTGGTGCAGGTGTTTTAGGTTTGGCATATTTCGGTGCTGGTTTCATCAAGTCCAACCAGCCAGGGATCAATGGTAAGGCTTATATTAAAGGTTCATTTGCACAAAAAATGTCTGCAAAGGAAGCTTTACAAATCTTGAATTTAAAAGAAACAAACTTATCTCAAATGAAATTGAAAGAACAACATAGAAAGTTGATGATGGCAAATCATCCTGATAAAGGTGGTTCTTCTTATTTGGCCACAAAAGTCAATGAAGCAAAAGATTTCTTAGATAAGAGAGGTGGTATGAAAAAGAAGTGAAAAATGATGATTTTATGAAGAATATTTGATGATACTGTTGACCTATAATACAAAAACAATAGATATAAAATGTATTTGTCACATACCATAACTTTCATAATTAATGAGAAAATAAAAAATTTGTGCTTATGTTACAAATTGTAAATAGTTTTGTATCAATAGATGCTCCGTTTGTGAATGGATATAAATTTAGGCGTTTTATCTTTCATCTTTATGTTATTTATCAGTTCTATTTAATCAGTCGTGTCTCAGTTCACAATCCTACGAGAAAATTTCAAAACTAATCGTCTGAAATAAAAACAACTCATTCATTATACCTTTTTCAATAGTTCCTTTATATTGATAAGAGAAGGTGTTAAATACTTTATAGTATTCTATCGAATCATCAATCTTATATAGAACAACGAATCAGATATTGTTCTATCTTTAGAAATACGTAAATATATTTTTTTTGTGATTTGAATTTTGTGGAATTTTTTTTCTTTGGTCGATTTCGCCAAAACTATAATAACAAGACTTATTAATAATTAATCTTTACAATCAAGTATAAAAGTGTTGAATCTTCAATTTGATTTGATATTTTCAAATAAATCATCATCCATTGATAATGACCACTTATGAGAAGCTTGTTAAAGGAGCCACCAAAGTTAAGGTGGCTGCACCTAAACCTAAATATATTGAACCTATCTTAATGGCCACATCAATTGATCATGCTACAGAGTCTGAAAATTTCAATACAGTCATGAGAACATTACAGCATAGACTTCATGATAGTTCTTGGTCGGTTGTATACAAATCACTTATTGTTTTGCATATAATGATTAGAGAAGGTGATAAAGATGTCGTGTTAAAATATTTGACAAAATCATCAATGTTGAATTTAACGAATCTGAATCTTACGAAAAGTTTCCATGGTCATGGTCATGGTAGTACTACAAGCATGTTTAATTCGGATATTCGTTTCATTATAAAATATTCGAAATATTTACAAACAAGAGTTAAACAATTCGAAAAAACAAACGTTGATTATGTACGAGATGAAAGATCAAATAATAGTACGACCCAAAATGGTGGTAGATTACGATCATTATCTATTGAAAAAGGTTTGTTAAGAGAAAGTGAAAGTGTTCAAAAACAAATTGATGAATTGTTAAAAAATAGTTTTATGGAAAATGAAATCAATAATGATATCATATTGACTGCATTTAGATTATTGGTAAATGATTTATTGGCACTTTTTCAAGAATTAAATGAAGGTGTTATCAATTTATTAGAACATTATTTTGAAATGTCAAAAGTTGATGCTGAAAGATCATTAAAAATTTATAAAAAGTTTGTTGATCAGACAAAATATGTGATTGATTATTTAAGAGTAGCAAAGCATCTTGAATATGCTACAAAATTACATGTTCCAACTATAAAACATGCCCCTACTGCCTTGACCTCTTCATTGGAAGAATATTTGGATGATCCTAATTTTGAAGCTAATAGAAGTCAATATTTGGTCGACAAAAAGGGTGTTGATCCAAAAAAGCAAAATACAGCACAAATGGTACAACAACAGCAGAATTCATTGGCACAACAAAAACAACAGCAAGAGCAGCAACAAGCACAAGCACAGGCACAGGCACAAGCCCAACAGCAAGCCCAGCTTGTACAGCAACAACAATTTCAGCAAGATCAACCTGGATTACAAAGAAGCAATACTCTTATAGTACAGCAGTCTACATTTAATCCATGGGGTAATAGCGTTCAACCACAACAATATGCTATGATTGCCCCAGTGTCAGCTCAAAATGGCACCTTTGAACAGCAACAATTCCAACAAACTCAACCTCAACAAGCTCAACTTCAAAATGCTTTTACCGGCGCCGGTTTCGGAGGTTATGGTCCTCAGATCCAACCTCAAGCTACCAACCAATTTCAGCCACAATCTACCAATCAATTTCAACCTCAAGTTGCCAATCAAATTCAGCCTCAAGCTACCAATCCGTTCTTGATGCAAAACGCAACTGGCGTAGCTCAATACCAACATCAGCAACAACAAGTTCAACAGCAACAACCACAAGTTCAACAACAGCAAGTACAGCATATACAACAGCCAGGGTTGACCAGATCAAACACCAATCCCTTCTCCAAGTTGACCTCTAGTATCACTGGTCAACCATTGGATCAAAATGGAGCTGCCACTGGATCAAATCCCTTTGCCCACTCGCGGTTTTCTGCAAATAGCAACACAACCGCATTTACTTTTAACACCACTAGCAACCCAACTTCTCAAGCGTCGACTGGAGGTGCTCAACTACTTAAGGCAAGTGCCACCGGTAATAACCCATTTGCTGTTTCTCAAGCTACCACCAACTTGTTCAATTCGTCGACACAACCACAACAACAGCAAGCATTAAAACCCCAACCTACTGCTGGTGGACTTGAAAACCTTGCCACCATTGCTGTTTTCCCAGAAACACAACAGGAGCAACAAAAACAATATTACTTGGAAGGTGCACGTACAGGTTTGCAACAACAAGCTACTTGGCAATGGCAACAGCAGCAGCAATATGGTCAGCAACCTCAGCAGTATGGTCAGCAACCTCAACCTACTCAAGGGTTTCCGCAAGGTACTTACGATGGTCCGTCATTGATCTAGTCTACATTTCTTTTAAAATTTTCTTTACTTCTTGTTTCAATATATTTTTTGTACTATATGTAATGTAGACTATGTTTAACTTAGATCATCGTATTGTCTCTCGACTATAACTAAAAGGTTAATTGTTTATTGTCTATAATTTTATTGTCACATTTTTGTGTTGATTTAAATGAAAATATTATTAAAACTATCGAATATTATATAATATATAAAACGAATTTTGATGAAAAGCAAATTCAGTTGTAAAATGAAACTCTAACCAATTGATTTATGGTGAATGATATTAATAGAAATGAAGAATGCAAGGAGTGTAATTTCAGTCAACGACATGACTTTTCGAATATTTGTAAAAAGAAGTAATTTTTAAGAATTGAAAACTTGAATTTTGAAACTTACATGATATAGTAAGTTAATAATGATATGGCAACCAATGCCATGTTCATCTTGTATCCAGTAGCAGAACCACCATGTGAGCTGACGGTTTGTTTACTTGAAGAAGCAGAGGTCAGAGTACCAGAAATACCCGAACTAGATTCAGTAGTTGATGTCGCCAAGGTGATTGGAAAAGTTGCAGCAGTAGTTTTAGAAGCTTCAGTAGTGGATTCGGCAGCAACAGTTTGAGAGGCTTCAGTCGAAGAGGCCGCTTCAGAAGTTGACGATTCAGTACTTGCTACTGAGGAAGTCGAAACTGAAGTGGAGGTTTCGATGGAGGAAGTTGATGAAGCTGTGGTAGATGAAGAAACAGTGGATGAAGCTTGAGCAGAAGATGAAACTTCAGTAGAAGAAGTTGTCGAGGAAGCTTGGGTGGTTGAAGAAACAGTTGAGGAAATTTCAGTAGATGACGAAGTCGAAGAAGCTTCAGTAGATGAAGAAGTCGAAGAAGCTTGGGTTGTTGATGAAATTGTCGAAGTGCTTGAAGTACTTGAAGACTGAGTGGTGGTAGATGAAGAGGAAGTGGAGGATACCTGTGCAGATGAAGATGGAGAAGATGAAGGTTGAGCATCGTCCACAACATCATTGATTCTACCATTGATTGAACCACCATCGGAAGTGATCGATTGCCATGAACCAGAGTTGTCGGAATAAGAGTATGACGTACCGGAAGAGTAATCATCAACAAGTAATTCCGAAATACCCATGGTGAATGGAGCTTGGGAGTAATCAGTCGCACCACCAGCCCATTCAATAGTGTATACGGTGTTAGAAGGATCACCACCAGCCCAAACACCAGCAAAAACTCTCATTGGAGTTTGTGGGAAACCTTGTGGATTATCTGGAGTCAAAGTTCTAATCAAATTGCCTTCGAGGTACCAATTGACATAATTCTCAGTCCAATCAATTGTATAATTAAAGTAACTATCTTGTGGTGGAGATGGGGTATTGTAGTAAGCACCTCTGTCGTAAGTTGCAGTGTTACCCTTGGAAAACCAATTTGTTTGAACTTGTGTTGCATCACCACCAAATAATTCGATATCGATTTCATCCAAATCATCGGATTGAAGATAGAAACTAGAAACAATCCCTGTACCTTCAGCAACCTTTAAATGAACTTCAACTCTCCCAAACATGATATAAAAGTTGGAAACAATAGAAGGATTGTCGAATCTCTTGGCGAGAGTCAATTCCAACCCATTTGAGGTGTAGGAAACGCCGCTAGGATCAGCCATAACCGAATAGTTTGGAGATTCACTAGTGAAGGAATCTGAAATGCTTGTTCCCAATGCAGGATCTGGGGAACATGTACTTTGTAATGGGTCACATTTAGTGTCAGTGGAAATGACAGATGTAATGAGGGCGGCAATCGCAATTAATGATTTAAGGGCAACCATGTTTGTTTGATGTTAAATAGAATGGTAGTTGTTTGAATATACTTTAATTTGGGAAGAATATTCTTGGATTTATATACTTTTCTTCTGTAAGGGGGAGGTTATATAATTAGATATAACTCCTTTCTCAAGTTTTAGGAAATAGGCGCTAATTTTTTAGGGTAACATGTCCGGCATTAAAGATTTTATTATTTATTTATCGTTAAGGTATGTAAAGAACTAATTATAGAATATTTTAAGCTTTTTGCAATCGATTTTGTTCGTTGTGGTTTGATACTGCCGCCCAATGCGGAAAATTAATCGAAGAAAAGAAAAAAAAATTTGCGTTCCAAATTTATTAATAGAAAATGAGGGCGATTGGTGGGGAGACGCGATGGCTTAATTGCGGTAATAAACTAAGTATTAATTAAGGTGGCTACAAATCTATTCTATTGGTCTTGTCTCTTCACTTTGGTTTAAAAAAAAAAATGTCACTAAAGTAACACAATCGATCTGAATAAAGAAGTATTGCTTTTCCCTAACAATAGTCGTATCTTATTGAAAAACTGCGTAACTGAGTCGTAGAAACTTGAATCAATGAAAATGAAATCACCCACATTAATTTCCTAATTGGACCAAAACCCAGGTATTTCTTTGATTCGCGCGAGGGGCACACCCTTAAATCTAACCATGTCACTAAAAAATTAAATCAAATTGTACTGACTCTTGGCCCAAATAGGCAATTATTCCTATTTGGGTCTTTAGGTTGACTGCGTGAAGATTTAATTAGACTTTTGAAGGATTCAAGCCAAGGAATGGGGAATTTCGTCAAATTATAATTCACTCGCGTAACGTAGCGATCATTACAACAAGCCAGCATATTGGGAATATTAAAGAGAAGTTGTAAAATATTTATTTACATGGTTACCGCTGGTTCGACCTGTAGTTTTTGTAAACTCCTAACTACAATAAACTTGATCAAATATCATGTTATCTTTGATATTTTATTATTATTATTAAAGTCATTTGCTGAGCCATGACTTTTTTTGTCGTCTCGCTATCAATATGTGACTATCAATATGTGATTTCCCGATTTGAACAGTATTCAGCATAATCGAATTAGCGAGATGTCTACAAATCACGTTACTTTCCTGATCTTGTAGAATGACCAGCTCTATAATAGGTGACGATAGTCTACATCCACAAATCCTTGATGTAATCTTCAGTGACTGTTTCATCGTCTCCATAGTTTTCTTGCCATTTAGTGAAACCTCCTTTTAATACCCAAACTTGCAAATTCGAAAAATATTCTTGTTGTTGTGGATCTTCAATATTATTTAAAGAACGTAAAAATTTGAGGGTCAGTGAAGGACCTCTTACTTGTGATAATGCACAATGAAAAATAACATCACTGATCTGATTATCATAAAGTCTTTGTTGTAATTCAGGAATTGTATTTGGAAAGTTTGCTACTGAATAGTGCCAACATCCCTTGATATGTCCACCAATAAAGTCTGAATCTCTCACATCGATAATTGCAAACTTGCCATTTGGATTTCCACCACGGAACCATGCTCGAAGTGTACTAACGCTGATGAATTTAAGATCGGAGAGAGAGTAAGTTTTCATAGTTAATAAATGCGATGATCATCAATTAATTAATCGCGAACCTTAATTATTAACTTTCAAGTGTGGACTGTATATAGTTTAAAGTGGATCAAAACACTATTAGATTATGATTTCAAAGGAAGAAGCATTTTATCGATATTTATTTTATTGAATTCTTTATAGTCATATCTTTCATTTGATTTTGCCATCCTCGACCTAGAGATATACATTTTTTATAAGTTTTCTCTTCGTCAACATATAATCCTCTTTCAATATGAATTTTATGCATTTCTTCATCGTACGCTTGATTCGTATTTTGGTTACTTAATAATTCTACAAAGCTTTACTTGAACAAACATTTTTTACAATTGATCGAATTCTTTTTCCAATTTAGAGATAGCTTGTTCGTTACGAATTGGATTAAATGGCATACCTCTTCACTTACTGATTCATAATACAAAGACTTATCTTCTACAATTACTTATTGTTCAGCCTTTAAATCTTACATCAGCATGTACTAGAGTCGTCTAAATCAATCATTGATAAATAATCTTTTATCATCGTCACCTTCTACTTTTGTAAATTCAAGTGAATCAAATGAATTTCCATCAAATTCTTTATCTAGTTTCTTTATTTGCCATATAAACACTCTATTAGTTGTTAGTATGTCAATTTCTCAGAGATCTTGGTGATATATGTTATGTCTCATTCGTTAAAACGTCTGAAGTAGCAAATATATTATTACATCATAGAAATTACATACAAGTTGTTTTGTTAAAAAAAAAGGTTGCTAAAAAGAGGGAGTATTGTTCATATTTATACTCCTGAAATTACGCGTCACAAAATGCAACGTCACATCAATTCAAAATTCCCCGGTTGAAAAATTAAAATCAGTTTTATTAGGGCTGAATTTCAATTACAGTTTATTCATTTTCAACACGTGCACTCTAAAATCTCTTTAAAATTCTTAGCATACTCTTTTATAATCAAAGTTTGATTTAAATTCTTTAAAGAAAATGTATATTGAAACTCTCCAGTTTGTAAGATAAGTATTGATATTTCAATATTTTGTTAATCCCGTTTTGTTGGATTTTTCCTCCTTTTTAATTTTTTTTTTTTCTCTCTCTTATTCAACCACATGATAAAATAATAATTTGATTGAAAAATCATCTTCTTTTGTTTATTTAAATTAGGGGATAATAACATGGGATCTAGAAACAGTACACCACCAATTGAAGAACATAAGTTGACAAGATCGATTTCTGTGGAGTCGATTGGACCAAAGTTTACATCTCTTTTTAAAAGAAAGAGAAGTAGGGAAGAAGAAACTCCAAATGGGTCTGATACAGAGCAAAATAATGAAACAACACCTGAATCTCCTGATTCTGATGGTGATAAATCCAATCCAAAATCTAAAAAGAGAAGACTTATAAAGACTCAAGAACAAATTGAATTTGAAGCCAAAGAAGCAAAATTGGATGCTGCCTTACCCGAACAATTTCGCAAATTTCGTCCAATGGGTTATAAATTCAATATTCCTCCAACAGATAGACCTATCCGTATATATGCCGATGGTGTTTTTGATTTGTTTCATTTGGGTCATATGAAACAATTAGAACAAGCAAAAAAGGCATTTGAAAATGTCGAATTGGTATGTGGTGTTCCATCAGATATTGAAACTCATAAACGTAAAGGTTTGACTGTTTTGACGGATTTACAAAGAATTGAAACATTAAAACATTGTAAATGGGTAGATGAAGTCATACTGGATGCGCCTTGGTGTGTTACAACCGATTTCCTTTTAAAACATCGTATTGATTATGTTGCTCATGATGATTTACCATATGCCCTGAGTGATTCAGATGATATTTATAAGCCTATTAAAGAAATGGGGATGTTTTTAACAACTCAAAGAACTGAAGGGATTTCTACTTCGGATATCATAACAAAAATTATTAGAGATTATGATAAATATTTGATGAGAAATTTTGCTCGTGGTGCAACACGTAAAGAACTTAATGTAAGTTGGCTTAAAAAGAATGAATTGGAATTTAAAAAGCATATTAATGATTTTAGATCATATTGGAAAAAGAATCAAACCAATTTGGAAAATGTTTCAAAAGATTTATATTTTGAAGTGAGAGAATATATGAGAAATAAAAAATTCGATGTTCAATCATTTTTAAATCCAAATAGTGATAGTGAAGATAATATGTCAACTCCTTCTAAATATTCTTCATCTGGTACATCAACTTCATCTCCTTTAAGTGATTTTGCATCAAAATATATTGGAAATCAAAATAAAGATTTAAATGGTAATACTGGTTCTAATGGTAAATCACTTCTTGCAAATGTTAAAGAATGGATAAAAAATCGTGATCTTGATGATGATTCATCTGAAGAAGAAAAAATTATAAATAAAAAAGATCTTAAAGTAACTGATAGACCAATTGCAATTCCAAAATCAAAGAAAAAGGCAAAGACAACAGAAGAAATAAATTAATTTGAAGGTGTTGTAATATAATATGATGTTGAGTATATATTTCTTTTGTAGTGGTCGAGACTCTGTTTTCAATTGAATTTTTTGGTCTAGAATCGGTGCTACTTTAATTATCGGAGTTAGTTGCATCGAAAATAATAAACTTGCGAAACCTAATATTATCTTAGTTGACTTGTAGTTCTTATCTGTGGAGTGTGGGGTGATAATTTTGATATAAAATTGAATAAATGTGGATTCTATCTATGAAAACCTCAACTCAACGTTGCAACGCCAAAATATCCCTAGGAAGTCATGTTAAACTTACTTATCATCCCAATAGCGGGGAAATATTTATCAAGGAGAATTTATAACCTCAATTAGTATACATATATGTACTCGGACATTGCAACCTTTTGCATGAAGTCGCAACAAAAGGAACAAAAAAACCAAGCCATATATCGGCTTTTGGCAACTTAATTATACTTTTTTTTTCTCCACTGGATGGTTTTGTTAGCTACATTTGATGGAAATTCATACCCTTTGAATCTTCAGTAGTCAATTTAATCTAAATTGCTTTAACAAAAGACTACAAAAATAAAACTTGTATACATGAACCTATAATATTTCGCAGCGGAACTTTTCAAGTGTGATTTTTTCAACTATACCAAACAACCATAACGCACAAAAATGACTAGTGAACTTCTAGATCCTAGTGCTATACGAGCAACGGATGAGGAATTTCAAAAGGCTCTTCTTTATAATTCTAAGGATTCATTGAAATCTAAAAAGGATATGAAAGTTCAAAACTTGATCAACTTGGAACAATTGCAAGAACAGTTAAAAATACAACAAGAAGAGCTATTTCAACAACAAAGAGATTTATTTTTACATGATTCGAGTGGTATACCGCAAATTCATTCATCAAATACTTGGAGTTTTACTCAAGGTTTGATAATTGGCCAAGTAAGCGTGATGGCTGTTATTTTCATCTTTATAAAGTTTTTTGTTTTCGCTGAATCATCTCCTAAATCAACCAAATCTTCAACTATTAAAGATGCATCAGGTGTCATAGTACGTAGAGATAAACCCAATAGCATCAGCAGCTCAACTGGATCTCATTCAAAAGCCGGTAACACCAATTTAAATTCATCAACACATTCTGATTTAACTGACGAGCAAGACTCTTTAGTTAAAACAATATTGGAAAAAACTTACTATGATGTTGATAATCATTCAACCGAATCTTTAGATTGGTTCAATGTTCTTGTTGCCCAAACAATCGCACATTTACGTTCGGAAGCATTGCTTTCTGATAACATTTATCATTCACTAAATGAATTTTTAACTCAATCAGATATGCCTGATTATTTAGATACCATCAAGATAACAGAAATTGATATTGGTGATGACTTTCCAATATTTTCAAATTGTCGAATAAAACATAGCAAAGGTAAGTCTTCAAGACTTGAAGCAAAAATCGATGTCGATCTATCAGATACACTCACCTTGGGAATAGAAACGAAAATATTATTAAATCATCCTAGGCCACTTACAGCAGTATTACCTGTTCAATTATCTGTTTCAATAGTTAGATTCTCTGGTTGCCTCACCGTATCATTGATAAACACAAATGATACTGATTTTGAACAGAATAAGAAAGAATCAACTGAAAATGATAATAAGAATACAGGTACTGCTCTAATGTTCCTGTTCTCGCCTGATTATCGTTTGGAATTCACAGTTAAGTCTCTTATTGGTTCGCGTGCCAAGTTACAGAATGTCCCAAAGATTTCATCTCTTATCGAAAATAAATTAAGAACTTGGTTCATTGAAAGATGTATTGAACCCCGCTTTCAAGTGGTTAAATTACCATCTTTATGGCCAAGAAGTAAAAATACTAGAGAACCAGTCGAATCAACTGATGAATAAAAATTGTATTTATATACATTTAAAATATATATTTCAACAACATGTATCTTATCTATCTAGAATATAGATGACTATTTTTTGTACTGCACTAGTAACTATTATTCTATTGAACATATCAACTAAAATAGCTTATTGCTTGTAAATTTTAGTTAAAAAAAATTACATGATATAAAAAATTGGTTTATAAGTTTAAACAATGTATTAAGTAGAATTTGATCTAATAATTATAGACAAAAATAAGGTATAAAACACAACAGTGTGCAAAAAAAAAGTAACTAGATTTAACCGAATAAAACTGTTGAAGCAAGAAAAATGAGAAATTAAATGTATGCAATGAGTTGTGCTTTGGTATAACCATGCTTCACGCCTACAAATTGGCGATAAACAAAATACCAGCGAAGATGGCACCAACCGATACAGCGATGGTGTTAGCAGCATTTGGAGAAGCTGCAACTTCTGGGGAAGCACCAGAACCGGATCCTGAATTGGATCCTGATCCTGAACCATTAGAACCTGATCCTGAACCAGCGGAGCCTGAACCGGAAGATGTGGAAGATTGGCTAGCTGCAGAGGTAACCAAAGTAGTTTGACCATTAACAGTAGTAGTCACAACGTGGTAAGAAGTTGAAACAGCGGCAGTGGTAGCTTCAGCAGCGACAGAAGAAGAGGCGGCGTTGTTAGATCCTGATCCGGAACCGTTAGAGCCCGATCCGGAGCCAGAACCGTTAGAGCCAGAACCACTACCAGCGGTTGCAGTAGCTGTAGAAGAAGCACCGTTACCGTTACCACCAGTAGAAGAAGCACCGTTACCGTTACCGTTACCAGTAGAAGAAGCACCGTTACCATTGCCATTACCAGTAGAAGAAGCACCGTTGCCGTTGCCGTTACCTCCAGTTGGAGTAGCACCGTTACCGTTACCAGTGGAGGAAGCACCATTACCATTGCCATTGCCAGTAGAAGAAGCACCGTTGCCATTGCCGTTACCGCCAGTTGGAGTAGCACCGTTGCCGTTGCCAGTAGAAGAAGCACCATTACCATTGCCATTGCCAGTAGAAGAAGCACCGTTACCGTTACCGTTACCAGTAGAGGAAGCACCGTTACCGTTACCGTTACCACCAGTAGAAGAAGCACCGTTACCGTTACCGTTATCAGTAGAGGAAGCACCGTTACCGTTACCGTTACCACCAGTAGAAGAAGCACCGTTACCGTTACCACCAGTAGAAGAAGCACCGTTACCGTTACCGCCAGTTGGAGTAGCACCGTTACCGTTGCCACCAGTAGAAGAAGCACCGTTACCGTTGCCGCCAGTTGGAGTAGCACCGTTACCATTGCCAGTAGAAGAAGCACCGTTACCGTTACCACCAGTAGAAGAAGCACCGTTACCGTTACCGCCAGTAGAAGAAGCACCGTTACCGTTACCGCCAGTAGAAGAAGCACCGTTACCGCCAGTTGAAGTAGTAGAAGCTGAAGAAGAACCATTGCCTTGACCATTACTTGGGGTTGCAGTAGAAGAAGTTTCACCGTTACCACCAGTAGTAGAAGGAGATCCAGTAGAAGATGCAGTAGAAGAACCATTGCCTTGACCGTTACTTGGGGTTGCAGTAGAAGAAGTTTCACCGTTACCGCCAGTAGTAGAAGAAGATCCAGTAGAAGAAGCTGGGGAAGAAGAGGAGCCAGAAGAAGCTGGAGTGCTGGAAGCGGCAGTTGATGGTGGAGCAGTGGAAGAAGAAGATGGAGGAACAGTAGCGGTAACACACTTTGGATTCCAACAGAAGTTTGGCAAAAGGTTAACGCCAATAGATAAGTCAGCCAAAACGCTGACATTAAGCAAGTCTCTCTTCAATACATCAGCTTGAGCATCAGCATTGATATCAAGACCAACAAGACCTAAAACGTCAGCAAGAACATTAGCAGTCACGTTAGCATCAAGCAAGTCTCTCTTCAAGACATCGGCTTGAGCATCAGCATTGATATCAAGACCAACAAGACCTAAAATGTCAGCAAGAACATTAGCAGTCACGTTAGCGTCAAGCAAGTCTCTCTTCAAGACATCGGCTTGAGCAGTAGCATTAACATCAAGACCAATGAGGCCTAAAATATCAGCAAGAACGGTGGCATTCAAGTTGGCGTCAAGCAAGTCTCTCTTCAAAACATCAGCTTGAGCATCAGCATTGATATCAAGACCAACAAGACCTAAAATGTCAGCAAGAACATTAGCAGTCACGTTAGCGTCAAGCAAGTCTCTCTTCAAGACATCGGCTTGAGCAGTAGCATTAACATCAAGACCAATGAGGCCTAAAATGTCAGCAAGAACGGTGGCATTCAAGTTGGCGTCAAGCAAGTCTCTCTTCAATACATCAGCTTGAGCATCAGCATTAACATCGAGACCAACAAGGCCTAAAATGTCAGCAAGAACATTAGCAGACAAGTTGGCATCAAGTAAATCTCTCTTTGATGCTTGAGGAGCAGTTGGGTTTGAGAGGTTTTGGTTCAAACCATAAGAGTATGGAACAGGGTAAACTTGCTTGAATAAATCCAAGTTTGCGTCAGCGTTAGCAGACAAATCAAGGTCAATGCTCAAACCAGCTGGTAAACAGAACAAACCGGCGTTTAAGTCGGCCTTAACCAAGACATCAACTGCCCACTTGAATGGGTTGACAGCCTGTCCATTGGAGCCAGCTCCCGAGACAACGGCACTTTGTTGTTGTGGTGCATTCAAACCGTTGATGGTGACTGACTTGACGTTGTTACCGTATATTTGGTTCAATTGTTCAGCGGCAATTGTGTCAAAAGAAAGGGTAACCTTGAAGATGTCATCTTGAACTAAGGCAACATTAGAAACGACTAAATTGGCCTTTGGAACATTCACATTGATATCTCTTTGAGAAATACCTTGAGCGTAAAGAGAACGCTTGGCTTGATCTTGTAATCGTCTCTTCAACAAGTTAAGATTAACATCCAAATCAACATTAATACCGAATTGGAAGATATTTTGTGCGGCACAAGTTGGTTGTGGAGCAGGAAGACCTAAACCTAAAGTTAAGTCGAGAGAAGCACCAATATCGAGCAAACCAGCTTTAGCGGTAGTTGCTAAGTAAGAAGCCACAACTAAGGCAGCACTAGACTTTAAAAATTGCATTATTATATTTTTAAGATGCGACAGGCGGTGATTAAAAGAGTGTAATGGTCTGAACCTGTTTTAATGCCAATTGTACAATGAAGTTGTAGATGTTGATAATTAAAGGAATTAGTTAGAAACAAAGAGAGGCAATAGACCGGTATTTATACATTTCTTGATTCATATTTTGACAAAGGATGATTTGCAACTAATTTCTAAGTTTGGAATATTCATTACACTTAACAACACGAATTAACCAAATTAAAGAACCCAAAAATTGAATAATGCATAGTACGGCAATCAATAAAATTATTTTAAGCCAAAACAAAAGACAATTTTATTTCACAAGAACAAGAACAATCATCGTGATTCCATAAAAATCAAGAATTAATTTTAACAACCATTACAGTGAATAGATCACCAACAAAACTCTTTAAAGGTTTATTTTTTGACCTCGAAGCGGAAATGGTCGCCTCGATATCACATAATCGTTCCTCCCTCCTATAAAAAAAGGTAAATAGTAATATCCATTAAACCACAATAACCACGAGACAATATCGGACAATAGGCAGGGATTGTTCGCATGTTTTTTATTGTTGATCTAAAAGGTCGACATTTATCTGAATCGTTTGTATTCGTAAGTGCCGGCAGCAGAAATTTTGCAACAGGAGCGTCTAAAGAAGATTATGACCGTGTGTTTTGTAGTACAAAATATCTACATTGATTGTCTCGTCTTTCGTTGATAATATAGCATCACCAAAAAAAATTCGAAAAAAAACAAAAATTGCTTTGTTCGTAAACAATAGTTGCAGCTTGCTTACAATAGGAATAATTTGCAACAACAAAAAAAAAAGATCGAATTAAGCCCAAAATGGAAACTCGAATAACAAAGAAAAAACTCCTAAGAAATTTACTATAGTGACTACTAATATCAAAGCTCGTCAATAACATATATCCCTAGTTGGGTATAATTATATCATTCCGTGGATTAATTGGTCAATATATCAAATATAGGGATGTAATTAAGAAATGTGACACAAAAAACTACGAGACAAACGAAATGTTCGCTTACTTTTCTACACTACGTTTATGAAAAAGATTAGAAAAATTGTAATTATTCGGTGTACAACCTTCTGATTAGTTCAGAATAGTTAAATAACATTGCCAACGTATAGGGCAAGCTTTAAAAGTAATCAGCTTATAAAAAAAAACCTTCACTTGATCTTTTATACCAACGTTCGTCAAAGTTATCAAGCGGAGATTTACGAGAAAAACCCTTTCGTCGAGGCAGGGCCACCCCTCCAAATATTTTTTTAACTGTTTTTATTTTCAGCAATTACTGTTTTTGAAGATTAGGTTTGAGATTTTTCTTAATTTTAGCCCCGATCTACGCATGCTGAAAAATAGTGCACAATAAGTAAATGAATTTCTAAAAATATATGGAGAGTTACTGGCTCTGTAAAAAGCGAAGATAGATTTGGAGGGAAAACACCCCAATTCGGCAATATTCTCAAGAAAACGTTCCAAATCGTGTATTTTGTACGCGAAAAGTATCAGGAGTGAGGTCAATTGAGATACAAAATTAAATAAAATATTATTTTTTTCTCCTTATACTCAGATCCGTATGTAACTGCATTTATGGAAAATAAAAATACGCGTCTATACAGATTTTTTATGCTGCAATATTTCAATTACAATCAAAAAACTTCTCACAAACCCATAGGGGCAGGTAAGTTACTCAAAAAGTATTCAGGTTCGTTTTTGCCGAGCGTTGCCACAGCTACTTCTATCGCGTTGGCTTGTGATCAAGAAATCAGTTCCTACGGGAAAGTTCCTTCTGCATATATCAATCATGAGCGATTGTGCGACAAAAAGAATAACTGACATCTCTTTAAATTCCCTAGTTTCCCGATGGAGAACAAAGCACCTAACCACAAAGTTTACTTGTTCGGAAATAATCGGCTCAATTATTTTGATTTTGTATTCTTCCTTAAAGTTCACCATTTATCCTCTTAGGAAATGTAATTGGTGTTCACAAAGAGAGCTTACAAGTGTTGTCTGTTGGATAGTTAAATCGGTCGATCTATTTATTTTAGTACCTCAGCCTAATAATACACGATTTGAAGAGGCGTTTTCTGTGGCAATTAGCGTTAGAGATCATATTACCTATTCTACCCAAGGTAATTATGACATTGTAGCAATTTTTTATTTTTTGTCTTCTGAAATTTGTATTTTTAGTGGCATTTAAAGCTGCAAAATGACATCTTTTGAAGTACAATCTTGATAAACCCTATTCCCAAAATTTTTCAGATACGGGAACATATGAACAGAACGCAAAAGCGGTAAGTTGAATAATTCCTTCTTCGGCTTTACAAGCAAATCGACGGAATAACCACGTTCAAGCAGCAGATCTTTAAAAATATATTCCAATAAAGGTTTGTGTATTTTTAGCTATACGAAATATTTTGAAGTATACTCTCTAATCGGTTTCTTTTAAGCCTTTCAGATATGTTAGTACAATTTTCGGGTTTATTATAGAAATACCTAAACGTCAACAATTATAATATAGCCTAATGTTCGAAACGCTTACAACAATCTAAATGGTCTTCCTATTGAAATTTAACAAGTATGAACAATAATACAATTGGTCTATCAAACTGTTTCTTAGTAATGATTGCATTAGACTAGGGTATTGAATGTTCCATAGAAAATATAATAAGCCGCTCGGTTCGTATTTCGATGACGATCTTTGAAGTCCAGCCTTCACGGATTTAGATTTGAAGTACAAAAATGCATTTTGGTCCAGAGCTCTATATTAAACCCGGGCTCGATTACTAATAGCAGGGCCGTTTTTCTTTTCTCTGGATCATTTATCCTCAAACTGACTACTCGCATTATCCCTAAATGGGTAACGTTTTGTTTTGATTGTATCCGGAATGTGACTACCTTTGATTACGTAGATCATTTCAATTCGTCTTAAAAATGATTTTCCAACTACGTCGTATTTCTTAGACACATTCCAGATTTTTTTCAATTTATGTGTCTTTTGTTTCGCATGCCTTTTTTGTTCTCTATAAAAATTGACGATTATGCATCAGTTTTTCAATAATAATTACAAACTTCGAATCAGAGAACAATTCGATTCAATCATCAAGCTTTCTACTATTTGACCGATTCTTTCCAGATGGATTTATTTATTGTACAATGAACTGCATTTCAAATATAACTTTTCCAATTAATATCTGATCGGGCCAATACAACGAAAAATCGGTTCTATTATTCACAATTCAGATGCCACCTTTTTCTCTCCTTATGCACGATTGTTAATCTCGCGTTTGCATACATTGTTTCTACGCGTATCCTCCTGCATTTAGCTAACAATTAAAAATAAAATCTTGAAAAATTTTCGACGAGATGAAAATATTGGCTTAGACGCGTCGTCTCGAAATAGACTAAAAAAAATAAAAATGCCTTCAGCCAGAGTCGAACTGACGATCTCCTCATTACTAGTGAGGTGCCTTACCAACTTGGCCATAAAGGCTTTCCTTTGTTAGAACAGAAATGCAATCATTTTTGTTCACAAAAAACTTTCTAAACATACTTAAATGTAAAAAAATAAGGTATACTCTTATTACTATTCAACATCTTTCTTCAAAATGATTCCAAGATTTCTGAACCGATCACTAATAGAGTACTATCGTAAACTTTGATTTCTTTTTTGTCTTACTAAAGCAAGCAGAAACAAATGGCAATTATTGTGAAGATGAGAAACAGCGTGATGATTTGATTTTGGTGGGTAGATATCAGCTTAGTCCTTTCTCTCTCCTCTCCCGGAACTCACAATGTAAAGAATTACGCGATTCGTTCCTTTGAACAATAGCAATTGGTCTCAATAAAGAAAAAACATTAAGAGTATTAAAATTTTTATAAAAGAACAATTGCAAAATAGAAGCCTGCATAAATTTGCACGAATAGGTGGAAAGTCTGGCCAAAAACACGTTATGAACAAAATACCAGAACGGTTAATTTTAGTTTTAATTTATATACAATATACTTAAGAACTTTATTATGATTGAATTACAACAATAATTATAGTATTGTCTAGATTTTCATATTTTTTTGCCATATTGCATTGTATTTCTGTTCTATAAGAATTGATTTAATTGTTAATGAAGGAAAAAAACGCGTGTTTAAGCACATCCACTGGTTTCGAGAAGCGTCAGGATAACTTAGAGTCGGCCCTCAAAAGATTTCTTGTCTTAAAGTTGTCCCGTTGTGTTTAGTGTAATTGAGAGATTCTTATCACAACATTTGTTCTTTAATTTTTATAATATTCGTGTATTTTTTCGAAAATGTTTTAGACTTATTAAGAAAAAGCAGTCGTTCAGATCTGCTTTTAAATAACTTGGTATACCACAAGGCGATGTCACCACAATAATAAGATAGATTTAGCATCAAAGAAATGAGTCTAAAATATAAATATTTGATTTTTTTAAGTTTCAAATCCAAGTCAAAACTTTTAATTTTTTGAAAAACTATTAGGAAATGCACTAGTAGTTTAGTGGTAAAATCTAACGTTCCCACTGTTAGGCCCCGGGTTCGATTCCCGGCTGGTGCATTTTTTAATTTTTTTTTCCTCAAATGATTTCTAATTTTTTTAACCATTCCATCGATTGACATGCAAACAAAAAAAACCAGATCAGGGTATTTTTTTTTTTCGTTTAAACTAATACTCAGTGTGGAAAAATGGTTGATCCTAACCTCTTATTGGAGTGTTTCTCTGCTACATTACAAGCTGATCAAGCTATCATAAAGCAGGCAGAACTTAAGTTGAAAGAATTAAGTTCTGTACCAGGGTTTTTAGGGGCTTGTCTTGATATTATATCGACCACGGATTTACATATCGAAAATGCACATGCTATCAAGAAAGCTATTGCAGTTTACTTCAAAAATAAGATTGTAAAGTATTGGAGTTTGGGTAAAATTGATAACGATGAGAAGCCAATCATTAAAGAACGTATTTTACCAGTTTTAATCAATAGTGATTACACCATCAAACAACAATTGATCCCTGTTTTAAGAGTAATGATTTCTAGAGACTACGGCAAATGGGATGGGTTATTACAAGAAACCGGTAATTTATTACAGCAGCATTTATCTCCCGATTCGGCTGAATTTATGGATGATTCCAACTTGTCTCATTTGTACACGGGGTTGTTATGCTTTTCAGAAATTGCAAGAAAGTTTAGATGGGTCGATAATAACGATAGAAAGGCTGAATTGTACCCTATAATTGATACTGCATTCCCTCATTTACTTAACATCGGTAATTTGATTATTGAGAGGGCTAATAAGTTGACAGAATTTTCGGCAGAAATCTTAAAATTAATTCTTAAGATTTACAAGTTTGTCACATATTATGATTTACCAGAACCATTACAAACTAAAGATTCCTTGATTGCCTGGGGTAATTTACATTTATCTATTGTTAACTTACCAGTTCCTGCTTATTTGGCTCAATCTCATTTATCTGAACAAGAAAAATGTTTTTTACAAATCTCCAAATGTTATAAATGGGCTATTGCAAACTTATACCGTATTTTTACAAGATATTCATCATCCAATTTGTCAAAGAAATTCAAGTATGATGCTTTTTACAAGATGTTTGTGACTGATTTTATTCCTCCATTGATCAATAATTTTTTATCTTTGATTGAACAATGGTGTAACCGTACTAGATGGTTGAGTTTGACATCTTTATATTATTTGTTAGAATTTTTAAGTCATTGTACAACTCAAAAGTCAACCTGGAATTTAATTAAACCATACTACATGAACATTGTTTCTCATTTAATTTACCCATTACTTTGTTTGAGTGATTATAATTTAGAATTGTTTGAAGAAGATCCTATTGAATATATTCACCTTATTTTTGATATTCATGATGAATCTGATAGTCCAGACGTTGCTGCATTAGGACTCTTAGTGACCTTGGTTTATAAGAAACCAAATACTACTTTGGAACCAATCTTGACTTTTATTAATAAGGAATTAAGTGAATTACAATCTCAAGAAGAAACTTTGGAAATTGCAAAGAAGAAAGAAGGTATTTTCAGAATGCTTGGTGGAATTTCTGGTTCTATTAAAGCACCTTTTTTAAATCAAATGGAACCATTTTTGGTAAATTTGGTTTTCCCAAACCTTACTTCTAAATTTGACTTTTTAAAATCAAGAACTTTAGATGTGGTATCTAAATTTGCCGAAATCAATTATTCTAATCCTAATGATTTAAGTAAATTATTCCATGGTATTTTAATCAACTTTGACGAGTCTAATTCTGCATCTTCACCATCATTACCAGTCAGTTTTCAAACTGCATTGGCTATTCAAGCATTTCTTTCGAATCCTGAATTTAGACAAATTTTGTCTAATATAATATTACCAACAATGTCTAAATTACTTGAATTATCTAATGATCTTGATAATGATGCTATTTCAATTGTTATGCAAGAATGTGTTGAGAATTTTTCGGAACAATTACAACCTTTTGGTATTGATTTAATGTCTAAATTGGTTGAACAATTCTTAAAATTAGCAAATGAAATCCATGAAGCTTCTAATGTTGAAGTTGATGATTTCGATGGTAATTATGATGATCAAGGTGATAAGGTCATGGCAGCCATTGGGTTATTAAATACAATGATCACTGTCTTATTATCATTTGAAAATTCAAAAGAAATTTGTATCAAATTAGAAGAAGTTTTTTCACCAGCAATTGAATTTGTTTTAATAAATAAGGTTGAAGATTTTATTGCTGAAATTGGTGAATTGATTGAAAATTCTACTTTCTTATTAAGATCGATTAGTCCTATTATGTGGAACAATTTTGGTCTTTTATTTGAAGCTTTCAATGATGGTATTGCCATCATGTATTTGGAAGAATTAATTCAATGTTTACAAAATTTTTTGAATTATGGTAAAGTTGATTTAATTAATAACCCAGAATTAGTTAAAAAGTTTTTCCAAATTTTTAAAATTATTTCTGAATGTGATGATTCTCAAGTTGGTTATAATGATTTGATTTATGCATGTGAATTGGCTCAAACATTTGTATTGACAATGCAACAACATTCTATTAGTTATATTCCAGATTTCATCGGTGTTCTTCTTCAAATTTTGAGTAGTAATGCTGCAGATGAACAACATCATATTAGAAATAACTCATACGATGTCAATTTAAATAATGTTATTATTTCTTCCTTGATTTATGATGCCAATACTACATTGTCATTATTACAAGTCCAAAATCAATTATTACCATTTTTTGATAGATGGTTTAAATTGGTTCCACAATTAAAAAGAGTTTATGATTTGAAATTATCTATTTTGAGTTTTATTGCTTTATTAAGTAATGATCAAATCTTTCCCGTTTTAGGACCACAAATTATAGAACAAATTTCAAAGAATTTACCAATTTTGTTGAAAGAATTACCACTGGCTATGGAAAATTTAGAAAAGAAACGTAAAAATTTTGATGAATTTGATTATTCAGATAATTATAAACTTGATGATCAAAATTATGGAGAAGAAGAAGAAGAAGAAGATTTTGATGACGGTACCGAAGAAGGTACCGAAGATTCTAAGGGTGAATTCTTGGATTTCTTACAACAAGAAGAGTTAAAAACTTCTGGTTATTTTGATCAAGATGATGAACAAATCATTGAAGATCCTTTGGCAACAACACCATTGGATGATGTTAACATTTTTACGATTTTTAAAGACTTTGCTCAAACATTGCAATCTTCAAATATTGACAAGTACAATGCCATATTTAGCAATTTAAATGAATCTGATCAAAGAATAATCTCTGATATTTTCGAAATTGTTAATTAAAATATGAATGCAAAATCTTATTTTATATACATACATATTTTTTTTTTTCATTAGTTACATTATTTGACATATTTTAATTTGTAGTTATTTATATACTGTGTTTATTTTTAGTCTTTGCTCTTTTTTTTGTGTTGACAAGTCTCAAAATGAAATGTAACGAGAATCGAAAACAGGTGCAGAGTAAAAAATCAAATTAATCGAATCACTATAAATTATTAAAAAAACAGTTATTGTTTTCAGTATCATGGCAGATCAATTTGGAAGACATAAATCAACGCGTTGGGTCAAGGCATCTGTTCCTAGTTATGGAGATGACTGGGACGATGAATATGCCTCGGATAGTGAACCTGAAGTAAGCCCAATAACACAGAAAAAAGTAGTCATTCCACAGCGATTCGAGCTTCCTTCAGACACCATTGCTGAAAATTCAAATGAAGAAGATAATGTTGAAGCAATTAATTTTAAATCATCGCCAAATATCAATCAATCTCATCAAATTATCGAAAATGATCATGTGAAAAAAGATGGTAATTTGGAAGCATTTAAAAATTCAAAGGAGCATGATGAATTAAATTCAAATTTAGTATTATCCATTGATAGGTTTAAGGATAGAGACTTTGATTCATCCAGTGAAGATGAAGATGAAGAAACTAAGCCGCAAACACCCCTTAAGGATTCTTTGAACGATTTTGTTGGTGAAGCAGAGGAATCATCCAACTTTTCATTTAATGAGTCGGTCCAAAAAATAAAGAATAAAAAGTCTTTTGATGATTTTGCACCACCTACTCCAACTTTCAATGATAAATTTGTAAGTACTCCAGAGACTCCACAGTCAGACAAAAGTTACCAATCAGATGCAGATTCTATTCAAAACGAACCAGTCGATCTAAATTTAGCAGGATTTAGACATGGTGACTATGTCGGTCAATCTATACTCGAAGAAATACCCGAAAAATATCAACAGCAGAATATTCAAGATTTACATGATGATCAAAGTGATGACACCGCATCAATAGGATCACATCATCAGAATGACGAATCGTCCGAAAAAGATTTTCATGTAGATGATTTGAATTTCGATCAAAAAGATGTTTCACACTTGCATATCGAAGAATCAGCTTTACCATCTGAACCATTAATATTGTCCATTGATAAATTTGGAGGTGATGGTGATGAAATTGACCTTGACAAGGACAATGATGATGAAGACGACTTGGGATTCAATGGTCAGTCCAGAAGCAATAAAAAAGAGCTTGATTTTGAAGAAGAAAACATTGAAGATCATCATTCTTTTGAGAAAAATGAATTAGAATACGTTAAACCCCCATCACAACCACAAATAACTAGGCATCACGTTAAGACCGATGCATTGGATTCATTAATCAATGATTTACATAATGCATCAATGGGTACGGATGAAGAAGATAACAAGTCAACTTCAAAAGGTAGTAGCTTTCAATTGCCTCTGTTAGATCCAGATCTTGCATCTCTACATGATTACAAGGCTTATGAGAAAAACTTGAATCTTAATACTTCTTTTGCCGAAAGTGATGAAGATGAAGATGACAATTTAACAACTCCTATTGCTCCATTATCTACCTCACAAGTACAGAAAGATCATGAAAGTTTTATAAGTGGACATAGAAGATCTATAAGAAAACCTCCACCTGCAAGAAACAATTTGGTTTCTGTAGATTATTCAAATATTGCTGATGCTGTAAGTGGGTACATGCAAGAACAGGATGGTGTTAAAAGCTTACGGCCAATTGAAGATGATGAATTATTGAAAAGACCCGAATTGGAATTACAACCTGTTCAATCTCTGGGTTCAATCTCGACTGGTAGAGCATCTTTCGATGCACTTAGCGTGAATACAAATATTAAAAATGATAATTCTAGTGTTAAGAACGATTTTTCCAGTATTAAGAATGATAATTCGAGTATCAGAAACGAAGTTGCAAGTATTGCCTCTTTTAGACCACCTATGGGAGATGATTTAAATAGAAGAGGCTCTACAATGAGTACCAATACCTTCAATATGGGTGGATGGAAGCCGAATACCGGAAATTTTCGCGACCAGTTCATCAATGATAATGATAATGAGTCTGCCATTAATTTTAATATGTACCTGAGTAATGAGGATTATGAGAAATTTACAAACTTAAGAACAGCTCTGACTCTGAGTTTAGGAAATGAGGTTATTTCAAACTCAAGTTCTTTATCTGTTCCAGAGACTATTGATGCTGCATTGCCCAGAATCAATGAAGATCCAGATGATTACGAAGATGAAGATGATCACGATCATGGCGACTTTTTATCCAAGACCACCTCTAAAGGCGATTCTGTTTTACAAGATCATAAATATACAAATCCTTTATTTCAAGAGGAAAAATTAACTCCTGCTCCATCAAAGGAAAGCTTGCCTAGATCTGCAAACTTGCCTAAACAAAGATATTCGAGTTTATTGGCACCAACTGAAAATGATTCACCATATGAAAATTTCAAAAATGAAGCAAAGAGAACTAGTTCAGATAATTCAGATGACATTACCACCAAAGAGGAAGATTCATCACCTACTTTAAAGGATTCAACTTCTTCTAAAAGAATTGACAGCATTTCCAGTGATGCTTCTACCTTAAATGTGACTAGGAAATTCACACAACAACCATACCCCGTATTTGATTGGAAAAAGATCATGTCTACATCTCAACCAATTGATAGAATACAACTTTTGAAGGAAGCTCTTGAAAAGGAAAGCCAATATGACACTGGATTACAAAATTGGCTCCACGAAACATTGAAGCTGTCTCAAAGTGAATCCAATATACATATTGGTCGTATAGCTAGTGAAGCGTATCAAAATGCTTCTCATAATGATATCAGAAGACATGCTTCACTAAGAAGCAAGGTTTCTATTGTCAAGGATAAGGTCGAAACCTCCGGTTTACAAGCGTCCAGTTTTGGTAAGAGATTTTTAAATCGTGGTAAGAAATTAATGAAATCAGCAAGCAGCGGAGAGTAATATATATGTATAGTGTAATGAAATTAATAAATGAAAGAGATAATGTGGTAATCGGTAAAACTTGTTTTGTGAAATAATTGTTCCTCGCTTCAATTTGCAGCTTTGCACGTGAATGTGTGGGGAACGAAAATACATATGTGATATGTATAAAATTGAGAAGTTTCCTTTATCTACACAAAGTATTGATTATTGCTAAAGAATGATTAAAACAGCTAAGGAGTCCATATTTCTACCCGTAGTCTCTGTGGTAATAAACCACATACCTGGGTTTATATGGGTTATTTTGGATTTTATTATCGACTTGTGCTATTTTTGGTTAAATAAAATGTATGAAATATATCATAGAAAAGATCCACTTAAAGAATTTGTCGAACAATTACAACATGTTCTGAGTTATAATGAATGGAAGCGTACCGTCATAGAAATAGATAAATTGACTAATATGGATTTGTGGCGACAAAATTTCTTATCTAAACATTATGATTATCTTTTGATTGATGAACGTACTAAATATTTAAGGAATGCTCGTTTAAATAATGATTCACAATTATTGATGTCACTTTTACGTTCAGGTCTTATTCGTAACTTTGGAGGGATTTCTCAAAAAAGATTATTTATGAAATCATATATGGGTACTAAGTTTAAAATTGAAGAATATATTACCGAGGTGTTGAATTGTTTAGAATATCTAAATGAATCGATTAATGATGGAGATAAAGATGGGTTTATTATGAATAGTAAACAATTGAAACTTGATTTTTTCCATGATGCAAGACAATCATTTGGGTCGACATCGTTATTATTACAAGGTGGTTCTCTTTTCGGTTTATGTCATTTAGGAGTTGTGAAAGCTTTATATTTCAAAGGCTTATTACCAAAAGTTATTGGTGGAAGTGCTGTTGGTGCTGCTGTAGCATCCTTAGTATGTACTCTCACTGATCAAGAATTATTACCAATATTAATATCTATTGCAGATGTGATGAAGGATATTGATTTGTTGAATCATGATGTTGATGAACTTTATGGGAATGTAATTGAGAATGTGGTTCAAAAAGGGTATTCACAAGATATTCTTTTATTTTTGAAATTTGTACGTGATACTATTGGAGATCTTACATTTGAAGAAGCTTTCTTGAAAACTGGTAAAGTATTGAATATAGTTGTTCATACAAAGCATCAATCTGTTCCATCGTTATTGAACTTCATAACAACTCCTAATGTGATTATATGGACGGCAATTTATGCTTCTATTGGTACTGGTGTATTATCTGATAATGTACAATTATATGTTAAAGATTTCAATAATAATATTGTACTTAGAGACCCTCAAAGTAATGTTATATTCTTGAAGCCTCAAGATGTCACTTATCAACAGCAGTATTTTAAATCCTCAAAAAAGAAAGAACACGATGGTAACTCTGATAATAGCGATGTACTGGATTATGATACATATACTCAATATCCTCCAGTAAAGGAAAATTCACCTTATACCCGATTGACCGAATTATTCAATGTAAACCATTTCATTATAAGTTTGGCAAGACCATATTTGGCTCCATTATTCAGTTATGATTTGAAGCACTATCATTCATACGGTCGTATAAGACATAATCAAGGTATTTTTGATTTTAAAGGATCCCTGGATAGTGATGAAGAAAATGCATCTACTCCTCTAATAGAAAAGCCAGCTGTTTTGGATATGGAAACATATACCAAAGATGCTGGGGCAAATTTTTTTAAATTGATTCGAAATTTAATTGGAATGGAAATTCAGCATAGGTTAATTGTTTTAAATAAACTTGGGATGTTAACTGACCTTTTCAAAAGGTTTTTTATAGATGAAAAACCAACCTCATTACAATCTTTGGCAAGTAATCGAGAAATAACAGTTGTTCCTGAGCTCCGTTATTTGCTCAAGGATTTCGGTAGAGTTTTTGATGTTTACAAATCGATGGAAAATATTCCATACTGGGTTTTAGTTGGTGAAAGGTCTGTATGGCCATTATTTCCCTTATTATGGACAAGATGCTCTATTGAATTTGCACTTGATGATTTATATAATGCACAACGAAAAAGATCTTAATCTTAAAGAATTGTTCAATTTTATCTAAAAAAGAGTTTAATATTTGAATCCTTAGTTATATGGTATATATATTCATTTTCAATAATTTTGACGTTTAATAAATCATAAGGCACTGTACCATTTGAAATTATAAGACATCCTGTTATATCATCGGCTCTACCGGTTGATAATGGATGCAAATTTAAATTTAATTGTGATCTATGATATAATTTTACTAAAAAGTCTGTGACTTTGAAAGCAGGATCACGAGGATTCATAGAATTCATGTCCACTAATTGTGGAGAATCTTGATTAACAATGACAAATAGTTGTTTACACTTTCGATTTAATTTAATTAAATTGAAAAGTAAATCATTAGAAGATAAATTAGTAGCCAATAATAATAATTCAGGAGCCTCCAAAAATACAATACCACCTTTTATTTGCAATATTATGTTATCAAAAAGTGAATTAATATCTTTTGTAGCATTTAAAGGATTTTTAACTTTCAGTATGAATAAATCTGTAAAACAATCAATAAAATTAAATTTCTTATTAACAGTCAAATCAACCCCATTTTTTTTCATATTCTTACTGTAGAATGTAATAGGATGTGTAAATGAAATTAACAGAACTTCAGATCTGTTGAGTTTCTTTTTTGTTAAGTCATTATTGACTAAACCTGCTGTACCAAGAAGGGCATTTTCGATGAGGGTGTTGATCAACCATGAAGGGTGAGTACCTTGAACATGGGAAATAATAGATAAATGAGAAGAATCTGATTCTAAGATTGCATCTGGTATCAAACTATTGTCTTTAAAAAATACCAAGTCTTGTTTTTGAGTAGAAGTCATCACTTTCGATTTTATAGGCTAATTAAATGTATACTTGGATCTAATGAAAAAAAACTTAAAGAAAGCTCATTTTCTTTATTTGCATATAAACTAATTTAGAAAAAAATTGCGCAAACCCGGAATCGAACCGGGGGCCCAACGATGGCAACGTTGGATTTTACCACTAAACCATTTGCGCAAGTAAAAGCTCCGCGACGGGGAATTGAACCCCGGTCTACCACGCGACAAGCGGTAATTCTAGCCACTAAACTATCACGGAAGATCTCTTGCATGCTTTTAAGACCCAGCTCTATTTGTAAATTAAAATTAACGTATTTATACTTTACCGGCCGTTAAATTTCAAACTGGTTTCCAAATGTCCTTTTGTTTCTTACAATGTAAGCTCTATACTTCCTACGGAAAATAATAGTCAGTTTCAAGAGACATAAATTTAACAATTGTAAGAAAACTTATCAGAAAATTATTTTTAATTATTTTGAAGATTTTCTTCAACAATCTGCTTAAATTCATATGATGGGATTCGTTTATTGAATCTTGATGAGAAATAAAAATATACTTAAAGATAAACTGATACAAAAAACACCGCAATCAATGCGTGTTGAAATGAAATTCATATAATTGCCCATTGAACATCAAAAGGGCTACTTATTAAAAAAATGTACAAAAAAACAAATTTCCTTGAACTACCAATGATAGAAAATCACAGACGACTTTTCAATGGATTGACCATTGAAGGTTCACTTTTTGTCTTTCACACAGGAAGCACAATCACACTTTTGCATTTTGACTTGACAGATGCTGCAGTTGTCGCAATAATTGCATACGGGCTTGACGTTTTGAATATAGGAGCAGGGCATTTCGAATCACTTTGTTTTGGTTTCTTGTTAAGATTTATCTAATTTACTAAAATATCTTTGGGCTATAGCTAACTATTTGTACTTTTATCTTGAAGAGTTTCAATCAAGAATGACGTCAAATAGGGGGAGGGGGTGTAATTACAATCGTGACTACCTCAGATAGAGAAAGAGCGGGGTACATATATTTCCGTCAATTATTGTCAGAAAAATACAATTGAGTTATGACATCATAGTTTTGAAGGCATTTGAAATGGACTTATCGCTTTTAAGAATTAAAAGACAACGCAACATTTGCTTTTTGATCCGAGCAGTTTGCAATAAATTCTCAAGATATATAAAACATAATATGATCCCTTGAAAGGTTTATAAATGCTTTGTGATGAATTAATGAAATATATATCTGTAACATAAAAATTGTTTTGCAGCTTATGCTGCATCTGCGGAAAAAAATATTTTTAAAGCAGGAACGGATATACTCGCAACATATTTCCGCAAAATAAGTTAATATTCAATTATAATTCTACATTAAAAGAGATTATCTGTTGTTAAAATTTTGTATCCCGTGTATTGAGCTATAAAAAATAGGACAGTAAAAACATGTTAGAATAGCAAGCCACCAAAGGTTTATTTTAAGCGGACTCGAGGGCAATCATGATACATAATCTTGATTACTTCTTGCAAGTGGAACAAGTGCACTTGTTAGTACAGGTCTTGCAGTTAGCACAGTTGTTGCAGCAGGAAGCACATGAGGAAGCCATTTTGATTAGAGTGATAGATTTGTAATGTTTATTATATATAATGATATCCAAAATAACTTTAATATTCGAGAAAAGCAGTCCTATTTATACATTTTTTTTTGCGTATGCACATGTGAGTGACCTTGATATTTTCATTTAGGACGCTATCAATGGAAATACCCTTTCATTTCCCGATAAAGGGGCTATGAAACGTAGAGTTAATTCTGAACCAAGTATCACAAATTCAAAAAAATGACAACTATTAGCAGAAAGTATTTAATTTTTGTAACAAGTTCTCAAATAAATCATGCTATTCAGAAACTAATTAATACACAAACATGATTACGATTACTATTGAAGTCAGAGTTAGCTACTTCGAGAGGTGTTTGTCCCACCAATTCAGTGCGAGTAACATGTTCTTGCCTTGGTTATATGATAAGGGATGACTTGATATAAGAGAACAAATTATTCATGATTGTCAATCTGTAATGCGCAATTTGTTTTTAATTTGGATTGGTTGCGAAGTACCTTTTTTTTGATTTGGGTTGCACTCACAAACAAGACAATAGATCAGCTAGGACAAGATAATGTGTATTAGAAAAAATATTACAAACCAGTATGATGTAATTAATTGCCGTTTAATTATGCTCTTAAGAAGAACAAGCCTTAGAGCGATTTTTTTTGTACAGTTTTCTTTGTTTGATGGAGATATCGGTTGGAGAAGGTCAATAAAAATCTCGAAGTTATCGGGCATTGTAAAAAGTCAATGCCCATTGTTTATGAGAGCTAATTAAATTGATTTTTCAAATAATATAGCTGCAATCAGATATTGGGGGGGAGGGGGCTTATTTAAAGGAATTCTTAAAACTTTTATGCATTGTGGTTCCTTAACACTTTATGAAGAGTATAACTGTAATCCACATAAGTTGACAACTCAGCCAATGACCCACTAGTGATGAAAATTCTATCATAGTTGGGGGAAATACATTAGCTTCTTACAGTGCGTTAAATTTAAGTCAATGTTGAAACGGAGACAACAAATGAGTCGTTCAAATGTTAGAATTTTTCAAGTGTGAGTCGTTTCCATAGTTAGCCTTATTTCTCAAAGCTATTTCTCGGCAGCGTATTATGAAGTTTGAATTCAATTGAAGTTTAACTCTAAACACTTTCCTGAGAAACAAGATAAAGAAGAATGGCTTAAAAAAAGTCCCAGGTCAAAATTAAGGCACCGTGTACCTCCGTTCAAATAAGTTGGTGCTGAAAAGCTTTCAGACGAAATGAAGAAGGCGCATAATCTGAAAGAAAGCATTTCAGAAGAGATTTTAGAAGTATCAAATTGGTATGATTCATCAATTCAGTTCAGGATTCGCCAATTTTTCTTACAAATATACCTTGTATTTGCACCTCTATACAATCTAATTACTATATAACCTTCTTGTCTTGAGACTGTCCATGATAGTTTTTCTAAGGAGGAACTGCATTACCGTCAGCTTCGGTGATGTGGGACTAACTTAAAATTTATTCAAATTTTTTAAAATACTTAGATAATAAAGTCAACCAAATTTTCTCGCAACTAAGTGGTTTTGTGGTCTAGTTGGTTATGGCATCTGCTTAACACGCAGAACGTCCCCAGTTCGATCCTGGGCAAAATCATTTGTTTTTTGATTTTTACAAAGCTTGAACTCCATCATTTTCGTGTAGTTGAAAAGCTTTCTACTTAATCTATACGCACTGTGATATTTAGTTTCAAGTATAACAATATTTTTTTTTTGGAACTGATATCGCAATCTCAAGACAATTTTTTGATTTTTTTTATGAGTGTTTGTAAACGTCTGTTTTAGGAACAAAAATATTCCTTTAAAATACTTTGAAATCGATAGATCAATCTCATCTTTATGGTACATATGAACGATCCAAATACAAAGTATGGTCTTAATAACGCTGAAGAGAACAATAAGGCAACAGAACATGACTTAGAGTCGCAAAAATCAAAGGCAGAACCACTTTTGTTCTTTAATTATCATGAGTACTTGGTCAAGACTTACAAATCAAATCCGAACCCTAAATCCTCATCCTCTTCAACAACAACCAAACAAACCTTAGCATCAGATGATTCATATCCTTCACTTGTTATAAATCACTTCCCAAACCACTATGTATCACGGGATCTGGTGGAATATATAAATTCGAGGATTGTTAGAATACCCAGGGTTTACCATACTATTCTGTTGTCTGCTTTAATACCACAGTTCTCAACATATATCCCAGGACATGAGCCAGCAGCACTCAAAGAGGAATCAGAAAGTAAATATCATGCAAAGGGAATGTTTGAGACTAATCTTTTTGGACATACATCCATGACTCCACTTGTACCTGACTTAATTTCCGAAAATGAATATCTTACAATAGTGAATAGGATAAATGCTTTACTTTTTGAAGCATTAAATCCAGAGAATATCTATAATATCACAGAGGGACTCATTGATATGTTGAGCATAGGGATTTATTCCAATATTTTCTGCAAGTTCATTTATCAAAATTATTCCAAACGAAAGTTACTTGAATTAGAAGATTATGTGGAAAATGAGATAAATAAAGGAATTTTCAATGAAAGAGGTGTAAAAGTGGTATCATTGAGAAGATCAGGATATCTTTCACTAGATTTTGAGATTCCTAAACCCAAATGATTTGAATTCAATGCATGGTTATTCATTTCTCAAGTCCCCCGGAGGGATCAATTTTTTATCTGCAGGACAATCGAGAATCAAAGATGAGCTTTTTTATCAGTTAATTCCTTCTCTTTTTTCTTTTTATTTTTTAAATAGACAAAAACGTATGTTCAAGTACACACCAAGAGTAATGAACGGAGTATTTGCAGTTTACAAGCCATCGGGCTTATCTTCATCGAATTTTATTTGTGAACTTCAAGAGTTATTCACTAAATCTGATGTTTTTGCGGCCGATTTGCAAAAGGCAAAGGAAAAGATGAGATTTGATTTGGGAACCAATAAAAGAACATCCAAACAAAAGATTGAAAAGAAAGTCAAAGGTTTGAAAGTAAAAATTGGTCATGGTGGCACTTTGGATCCAATGGCTAGTGGTGTATTAGTAGTTGGTGTTGGTTTAGGAACAAAAAAATTACAATATTATTTGAATGAATGTGAAAAACAATATGAAACAAAAGCCTTATTAGGTATTTCTACCACTACTGGGGATGCAGAAGGTGAAATCATCACTCAAAATAAAATAGATCATATAACTAAAGAAATGATAAAAGAAACTGCTGAAAAATTCACTGGAAACTTAAAGCAAACACCTCCTATTTTCTCTGCATTGAAGATTAATGGTATACCATTTTATGATTATGCTAGAAAAGGAATCCCATTGCCAACAGTCATCAAAACTAGAGATATCAAAGTGTCTAACTTGATTATTCATGAAGAAGATTCTTTGAGCATTTTACATGAATTTGAAAAAGTGAAAAGTGAATTAGATGAAGACGGAAAACCAAAAGAACATGGACTTAAAAATAACCCAACTTTAAATGATTCTCCATTATATTTTTCTACTCAATACTTGGAAAAGGCAGAAAAAGAAAACTTGCCAAAAACCACTGAAAATCCGCGTTTATTAGATGATGATGAAGAATTACCTGAAAAGTTACCAATGTTTCATATGACTGTAGATGTTTCTTCGGGTACTTACATCAGAAGTTTAATTAGTGATTTCGGTCGTGCAATGGAATCATCAGCATATATGGTAGAATTAATTAGAACTCGTCAATCACAATGGGCTCTTGACAAAAATGTGTTCAAATTGGAAGACTTTGTACAAAAGGATCAAAGAGTTTGGGGTCCTGTCTTGCAGAAAGTTATGGAAAGTGATGGTGAAATTGATTTGGCAAAAGAATTTAAGGAAACAGAAGAAATTGTATTGCCATTAATTGAGAAAGAAAAAGAATTATTAAATAACGTGGTTGAAGAAAAGACAGAAGTTCAAAAAGAAATTAAAGAAACCGAAGAAATCAAATCCGAAGTTGAATCGGAATTACCAAAGAAAAGACATATAGAGGAAGTTGAGAAGTAGATTTATAGATCACCAAATAAAATTCACGTAATTTTAGTTACATATATATATATATTTTTTTTTGCAACTTTTGATCTAAAAATTTGTATGTAAATTTTTCCACGCAAAAGAATAATTCATAAAGCAAAATCGAAGCAAGAAAATGATTGGTAAGAGGTGCTTTAGCACATCTTTCAGTCTCAGACAGATATACGCTAGAACAGTAGTGAATCCTTCAAATTTCAAACTTGTTCCACCAACAAAGTTTGTACCACAATCCGTCGTATTATTATCAACACAACAGAATCTCAATCAAGTGATTGAAGAGAGTATCAACATCCACGAAAATCTGGGTATACAAGTGATAGTTGCGGGCATTAATACTGTCGTACCTAATTCTCAACCAGATGGTATTTCTGAATTGTGGTCTGACCAAATTCTCGAAATCAATGATTCAATACAGTTGGATAAAAGGGATGATTTGAATACGAAACCAAGAGAAAGCGACGGTGTTAACATCGTAACCGCGAGAAAGAATTGGAAAAACATCAAATCTAGCCTTAATATAAACTTTAATAAGAATTTGAAAATTGAGTTAAACCTTGTTAATACTGTTTTCAGTACAGGAAATTTAGTTACATTATTTTATTTTCAAGCAAAAGATATAATCGATAATGGAAATTCAGGTCAAACATTATGTGAATTATCTCTTCAATTTCCTCAAGGTGAAATAAATTCAACTTCAGCTGAAATAATTGATAAACTTACACCTTTATATCAAGAGAAATTTACAATTACGGACTGTATTGGAAATTTAATTAAGTCAATAAATAATAAATCTGCTTCTGGTTATTTACAAGACAGCGAGAAATTAATGGGGTTGGCCTCCAAAGATACAGAAGTTTTTGCCAAAATTTATAAGAATGGTAAATGTTATGAATATCAAGTCATTGCTGGTGGCGGTGGTTGGGGCTCAAAGGCTAGCAGAATAGTATTATCACCGGACGCTGAATTGGCAAAAGGTGATCAAATCGAGTTTTATATGTTGACTCCCACGGATAAGTTTACCAAGCCTTTGCAAGATATCCGTCAATACAGTGATAAGCTCGTTTTTGAAACCAGTTATCAAGAACAAGCTTACAATTCAGAGAATAGTATAGAAGAAGTCGTTTTGGAAAATGTATTTGGCTGCGGCTCCGAAGAAGGAATTAAAATGAACGGGGTAGCTCATTCATCAACAGGTGAGAGAATTTTAATCGATATTTAAATATATGATAATTTTTTTTCAGATATTATGTGAACTGTAGCTTGTAGTATGTATTGTATTAAATATATATTGTAAAAAAATATAAAAAAATAACGACAACTGCAGGATTCGAACCTGCGCGGGCAAAGCCCAAAAGATTTCAAGTCTTTCTCCTTAACCGCTCGGACAAGTTGCCTTCTTGTTGAAGATGAGTAAGAAAAAAATAAATAAATATTATCCGAGCCATTATATACAGGATTTACCAAAATTTATTGTTTCGGCTATCTACTTTCGTGTCATGATCAATCCGGTGCGATCAACGCCAGTACCAAAAAGTTCAATTTAAGAATCAACTAGTTTAGATTTGACTATATTTTAATAGACATATAAAAATAGGAATAAATAATTAGATTACTCACCATGGATGAGACTTTAATTGCTACTATCAATAAATTACAAGATGCGTTGGCTCCTTTAGGAGGTGGATCAAGTTCCCCAATTGATTTGCCACAAATCACTGTTGTCGGTTCTCAATCAAGTGGTAAATCATCAGTTTTAGAAAATATTGTCGGAAGAGATTTTTTACCTAGAGGTACCGGTATCGTTACCAGAAGACCATTGGTTTTGCAGTTAATCAACAGAAGAGCAAACAACGTTCAGAGTTCTGGTGCTGATTTGGTTAACCTTGATAATGATAGTTCAGAAAATAATTCTGAAGAATGGGGTGAATTCTTGCACTTACCAGACAAGAAGTTTTATGACTTTGAAGAAATTAGAAGCGAAATTGTCAGAGAAACTGATGCCAAAACTGGTAAGAACTTGGGTATTTCACCAATTCCAATTAACTTGAGAATTTACTCTCCTCATGTTTTGACCTTGACTTTAGTCGATTTACCAGGTTTGACTAAGGTTCCAGTTGGTGATCAACCAAAGGATATTGAAAAACAAATCAGAGATATGATTATGAAGTTTATTTCGAAGCCAAATGCAATTATTTTATCCGTTAATGCTTCTAATACCGATTTGGCCAATTCTGATGGTTTAAAATTGGCCAGAGAAGTTGATCCTGAAGGTGCTAGGACAATTGGTGTCTTAACAAAGGTTGATTTGATGGATCAAGGTACTGATGTTATTGACATTCTTGCTGGTAGAGTTATTCCATTAAGATTTGGTTATGTTCCTGTGATTAACAGAGGTCAAAAGGATATTGAAAGAAAGAAGACAATTAGAGATGCTTTGGTTGATGAAAAGAATTTCTTTGAAAACCATCAATCATATAAAGCTAAATCTCATTATTGTGGTACTCCTTATTTGGCCAAGAAATTGAATGGTATTTTATTACATCATATTAAGGGTACTTTACCTGATATTAAAATGAGAATCGAAAATTCATTAAAGAAATATCAAAATGATTTAAATATGTTGGGTCCTGAAATGAGTGAATCTCCAACATCTATTGCTTTAAATATGATCACCCAATTTACCAAGGATTATAATGGTATTTTGAATGGTGAAGGTAAAGAATTGTCTTCACAAGAATTGAGTGGTGGTGCTCGTATATCATTTGTTTTCCATGAAATCTTTAAGAATGGTATTTATTCTTTGGATCCATTTGACCAAATTAAGGATTCAGACATTAGAACTATCATGCATAATACTTCTGGTTCTGCTCCATCTTTATTCGTTGGTACACAAGCCTTTGAAGTTTTGGTTAAACAACAAATCAGAAGAATGGAAGAACCATCTATCAGATGTATCAATTTGATTTTTGATGAAATGGTTAGAATCTTGTCACAAATCATTTCTCAACCACAATACTCTCGTTATCCTGCTTTAAAGGAACAATTATCACAACATTTTATTCAATATTTAAGAGAGGAATTAATTCCAACCACTAAATTTGTTAATGATTTGATTTTTGCTGAAGAAACTTATGTTAATACTGCTCATCCAGATTTATTGAAAGGTTCTCAAGCAATGGCCATTGTTGAAGAAAAGTTCCATCCAAAGCCACAAGTTATGGTTGACCCTAAGACCGGTAAACCAGTTCCACAACAACAACAACAACAACCACATAGTCCTACCCTTAATCAACAACATCAAAAAGATGACTCTAATGGGTTCTTTGGTGGGTTCTTTACTTCTAAGAACAAGAAGAGATTACAAACTATGGAAGCTCCTCCACCAATTTTGAAGGCTACTGGTAACATGACTGAAAGAGAAACTATGGAAACTGAAGTGATCAAATTGTTGATCTCATCTTATTACAACATTGTCAAGAGAACAGTTGCTGATGTTGTTCCAAAAGCTATTATGTTGAAATTAATCAATAGATCTAAGGATGAAATTCAAAAGGAATTATTGGAAAAATTATACAATTCCCCAGATTTGGCAGACATGGTTAAAGAAAATGAAGCTACTATCCAAAAGAGAAAAGAATGTATAAACATGGTTAAGGTATTAAGAAATGCAAGTGAAATTGTTTCTAGTGTTTGATTTAGTTTTAGTTTATAATATAAATTTGTTTTTAATGTGAATAATAGAAATAATATTTTTGTTGTTAATGAATCAAACTACAAATTTGATTTTAAACGCATACTCTAAACTACGCACTTGTTACTTTACAACGGTCGCATGTGCATCAGACGAATTAAGCCAAAAAAACAAAAATGACTTTAAAGAAAATTTTCCTTTTTTGAATGTAGCACAAAAAAACTTTTACAGCCAATCTAAGGTGATGTGAAAATAATTATCTTTTTACTCTTCTTCTTTTTTTTAAAAATTCCAATTCAATTTAATTGTAAAGTCATTGCTTTGTTCGTAAGGTTTTTATCTATCATATATTGAAGAACTTAACAGATCAAATCTCCTCCTCAAGCTTATTTATAATTTTGCTTTTAAAGAGGACCGTATTAAATTTTCCATTGCTTGATCCAATCGATCAGTTAGAGCTCCCCAATTAAAATTTTGAATCCACTAAAGGAATTATTACCATAGAGTCAATAATCCTTTAGTTTGATTAAAAAATAATATTCAGAAAAATCCGGACGTATAGTTTGATTTAGCTTTTTATGCCTAAGAAACCATCACGACGTTCTATATTCATCAATAAACTTCTTGATCCCGGATAACACACGATAATATCATATTATTTTTTTAAGTTAAACCATATTACATATAGCCTGAATTTATAACCATAATTCAAGCTGGATACATCTTTTATATTCCAGTATCCAAAATTCCTTCAAACGATATTTGCTGACATAACCCAATCGCCATTATAGCTTCTGCTTGTCTATTAAAAAGAATAATTTTATTCATTTTATTAAAACAAACCAGATTTTGCATTAACAAACAATTTTGATTAATATTCTTCGAAACGTTTCTTGTTACTTCTCTCTTCGTTTCAATAGGTATTAATTAAACCCTTCGACCAACCCTTTTTCATAAGAGTAAGTTTCAATCCACCCTAAAAAAGAAAAAAAGATAGCTGCATTCAATTACAGTATCTTAAATCCTAAAAACTAAAAAAAAAAATCTTATTATCAATAAATTAAAGTTATACCTATTTATAACTGATTTTAAAATTCTCCCAAAAAATAATAGAACTTGATAGCTAATTCAAGTTAAAGAATTGTTTTAAAACTAGAAAAATCTTGAAATTTAATTATGGTTGCTCCTGCTTACCACGAAGACAATTACGTTGATCATGAATTATCTGCCAATTTAGATTCCACTTATGCCTTTGAAGGCCCCGAAAAATTGTTGGAAATTTGGCTTTGGCCTAAAGAAGATGATTTACCTTCCAATGTTCGTCGCGAAGGTTTGAGATCTATCCCATTGCAAAAATGGGTGCAAATTTTGGACTTGGTCAATTGTAAGATTTTAAGTATGAAATCTAGCAAATTTATGGACGCTTACTTGTTGAGTGAAAGTTCTTTGTTTGTGTTCCCACACAAAATGATTTTGAAGACATGCGGTACTACTACAACCTTGGCATGTATCGATAAATTGTTTGAAATCATCAATGAAGATATTTTTGAGGATTTGAACCATGAAGTTCTTTCATCAAAGGAAATCTTTAAAATGTTTTATTCAAGAAGATCTTTTATGTTCCCAGACAAACAAATTCATGTTCACAAAGACTGGAAAAATGAAGTTGCCTTGTTAAACCTTCATTTTATTAATGGTAAATCCTATGTTGTTGGCGATTTTAGTAGTGAAGACCACTGGTACTTATATATGGGTGGTCAAAACACTTCCAAATCACCATTGTCCAAATCCGGCTCACACGATCAGACATTCGAAATCTTGATGACTGAATTAGATAAAGAAAAGGCTTTGCAATTTGTGACTTCAAGAAAACCCGGTGCTGATTCCTTGTTGAAGGATGGTGCTAACGAATCTGATTTGGGTCATGATCTTGGTATGGAAACCATGCATGAAACCACGTTGGACTCGATTTTTGATCCAATTGGCAAGGAAGAGAAAGATCTTTCTTATTTACCTTCGCCATCTTTGTCTGATAATATGGAATTTGAAGAAACGAACACTACCGAAGGATCAAAGAGTGATAATAGCTACAAGTTTATCCATGATGCCTTTTCCTTTAGCCCATGTGGTCTTTCATCCAATTCAATTTGTTCCAACAAAGGTGGTTACTATTATACTTTACATATCACCCCTGAATCTGGATGGTCTTATGCTTCGTTCGAGACTAATTACCCATTCGAAAGAGATTCTCAAGTTTCGATTGTTGATGTCTTGGTACATGTGCTCAAGATTTTTGAACCCAGAAAGTTTTCATTAACCTTGATAAACGAAGGTAGCTTGCCAAATAATAGGTCTCACGATCTTATCAGCTTGCAAAATTGCGATCACCTTTTACTGAAATATGGTTATTCAAAACAAGAACGTGTTTTGTATGATTTGAAGAACGAGTATAAGTTATTATACTTGAACTTTGAAAGAAATTAGTTCAATTTTTGTTTTTTTCACTCAAGGAGCGGTTTGCCTTTCGTTTGTGTTTTTCTTATTTGTTTTCTTTAGTAATTATTGTGCAGGTTGATCCGTTATAGTTGGTTTAAGATTCTGTCTTTTTTCTCTATTGGTGGTCGGTTCATACTTGTATTTGATTATTATATGTTTTATGATACGAATTTGTAGCAACTTGTGGGTTTGGACATGTACTATAAATCCGAAGCTACACTCTACATAAATTATACTAATACTTGAGTTAATTCTTATGATAGTACGTTTATTAAGATGATTCATATATATTTGAAAAGTTTAAGCAAAAATATTTGAAATTTAATCTTGCAAGTTTTTGCAGTAATCCAACTTTTACATAAATGGAAAATTTTATAAAGATAGTAAATCGCGCATTTTAAAAAAAGTACAAAAATTTCAACAAATCAAAATCATTGAAAATAAAGGGGCTCCATCAAGAAATTCAAAATTATAGTAAGAACGATCTGAAGAAAAAGAAACACAATTTTTAAAACAATTAATATTAATATTATAAGATATATACAACAATATTAATTATAGGAAGATAATAAATAAAAGTAAAAACAAATTGATCACATTAAACCGCAAACCAACTTCTATCTAAAATCAAACACCCATCAATGATCTCTGCTGTAACATGAAGATTTTTTAAAAAAATGTAGTTTTTTAAAACCAAAACACAACACACTTTTTGTAAGAATTAAAAGTTCAAAGATAATCAATTATAGCGAATGACAATTAGCAAAAGAAAGAAAGTGTTTCAAAAGCATGATTAACTAGTTTACTTGAACTTCTTACCGAACATGATAACTTGCAATTGATCGTACATGGAGATGACACCGGCACCAGCAACACCTCTCAAGATGTTAGCACCACAACCCTTGAACAAGGACTTGACACCTTCAGCAGCAACAACCTTCTTGAAACAGTCGAAAGCACCATCGTACTTAACGGCTTGACCAGAGGTCATCATCATTCTTCTTCTAACAGTGTCCAATGGGTAAGAAGCAGTAGAAGCACCAGTAGTAACAGTCCAACCTAACAAGAAAGAGGCCAAGAAAGAACCTTCCAATGGACCAACCAAGACAACAGGCTTCAAGGAATCGTACAAACCGAAGTACAAACCTCTGTAGACAACAATACCAACAACGGATGGACCGAAACCTCTGTACAAACCAGCAATACCATCAGAAGCTAAGGTCTTCTTGTAGACATCGAATAAACCGTTGAATTGTCTAGCACCGTCACCCTTAGAAGACTTGGCATCGTTAGCCAATCTAGTTCTAGCGTAATCCAAAGAGTAGACGAAGAACAAAGAGGTGGCACCAGCCATACCACCGGAAGCCAAGTTACCGGCAAACCATTTCCAGTAAGATTCATCCTTCTTGAAACCGAACATAGCCTTGAATTTGTCCTTGAAGGCGAAGTTCAAAGCTTGGGTTGGGAAATATCTGATAACATTGGCAGTGTTACCTCTCCAGAAAGAGGTGACACCTTCTTCAGCAGCGGTTCTCTTGAAACATTCAGTGATACCATCGTACTTTCTGGCTAATCTACCTTGCTTGATCATTTCATCTTGGTTTTGAATCAACAATTTGACTCTTTCAATTGGGGCGGCGGCGGTCTTGGAGACAGCGGCGGAAACACCACCCATCATGAAATCAATAAAGAATTGGTTATCCATTGTTAGTTATTATTGAATATATGTATTGGAATGAGATATAAAGCTCTAACGAAAAAAAAGAAGAAGAGAAAAAATCTAAGAAAATCATTTCAAAGGATTTCGATTTGATTTTATATTAAGTTTTTTTTTTTGTTCATTTGAAGAAAAATTTTTTCTCTCATACATTAATTTTTCGGTCTCGCTTTAATAGGTCTGCTGGAATTTTTTTACTTGATCCATCGTGTTGAATTTTCTTTTTTCTTTTCTTTTCATGTACTTTCATTTTTTTCCAAACACCGGACTATATCGGACAAAAAATTGCGTTTCTGCGACCGATTATGTTACACAAAAACAAAATAAAGTGATTTGATTTGTCGATTCAAAGCAAAAGGCGGGTAACTCAAACGTACAAATAGCTGAAAATGTGTGAAGAAAAAAAAATAGAAAAAATAAAGAAAGATACGGGTACCTGCACACGCTCATAGGCGTACCGTAATTTATAAAAAGAAACCATTACCCTCCAGCAACCGGTTTGGTGGAGTGCGTAATCATCACACGAAGGCTGGAGAAAAATTTAAGCATGTTTTGAATCATCAGCAAAACTCGGCGAACGATTAGTTACTTCAATTGCTATTTAAGAACAACTTGAGGGACGACAAATACCATTGATGGTGAATGTTTTGTTTTACTCTTATTTATGGGAAAGTACGCCCGAAGGTACGATACCTTTTACATACCCCAATACAATGTGCCTCCGGGTATAACCTTTCTTTTTCTTTTTTTTTTTTCTTTTTTTGCTTTTCTTTTTATTTTATCATATCTAGTTCTATACTACGAGGCCAATTGTCTATCGTGCTATTGGGGGATGTATATATCAAGATACATATGTATCAATGCTCGTGCATGCACGTATAGATAAAAAAACATATGTCTTGTGAGCAATTTCCTTATGTTCTGTTAAACGACAAGTAATACAATGTTTTAGAAAGCCGTCTGAATTTCTGTCAATTGCGTACGACTTTGAAAAACCACATAATTATAGTTCTTATAACTTCTCAGTAGATTTAAAATGGGTTTGCCAACAGTATCACTTTTTGCAATACCCCAGATCCGATTTTAACATTAACATAAAGATCAAAAAATCGTGAACTTTTTGTACGAATATTTACAGATCGGGATTAGATTTGAAAAATTTCGGAAAAAAGAAACTACCCACAAGAAAATTAACAAATATTATCAACACACTTTAAAAATACATTCTATTAAATAACGCGAATGTATATAAATATCTATACACACGTAAAAATCCCTAATTTAAAAACTAAATTCAAGGTTTAGTAACCTTCAAAATTTTCTTTTGCATCAATCTTGATTAATTAGATTGACTTCCAAACTCACTGTTTATTCTTTTAACTTCTGTGGAAGCTCTAGCAGCTGCAAGCTTGTTATTGTTAAATGTTTCCATTTCCATATCTTCCGTCTTGACAAAGGAATCCAAATCCCCTTGACTCTGATTACGAACATTATAACTATCGATAAATGAGTTACTGTATGTAGAAACAGCTTTGCTCTTTCTCTTGAACCTATCAACGAATGATTTACGATCGGGAACTTCATGTGGATCATCAATCATGGTGGTTGTGCCAGATGTGTACTGTCTATTATCAATGTCGCTTCCAGAAGAGGAAGTAGAACCACCAACGTTCTTGTAATATTCATTTGAAGACGAAGGTGGCGAAGCCTTAGATGTGCTTTTGGAACCATCGATTGTAGGTGAACTCATACTAACTCTTGAATGATCCTTCGCATAGTTACTGATCTTAATTCTGTTTGGATCAGTTGGATCGTAATCTTCAGGGTAGGCATCAAAATCACCTCTTAAAACACATTCCCTAATGATGTCAGCATCATGAGGCCAATATAACTTTTGAACGAAATCGTAAAACACTCTTGGTAACAAAGAAAATAAAACACCAACAAAAGTACAAGCCCAAAAAGTGGTAGCACCAAACATTTGTGCAGCAGCCTTGTTAAATTCACCACTTGTCATTGAAGATGTCCAAATACCTGTCCAACCATAGATTATCAAAATAGACAATGCAACAATCAAAGAAGATAACCAATCCCATCTGTATTGATGTAACAAAATATAGGAGTTACATGAAATACAAGCGATACATGTCACAATAATACCCATCCAAAATCTGTGATCGAGACTCAACCCATTAGAGTCTTGGAATCCGATACGGTACAAACAGTATGGAAAGAAGAAACTGATTACAGATTGGTAAATGGCATCAGCCATATAAATCCAAAATTTCTTCTGTGTCCACTCACTTCGTAAGATCCCACTTCTATAGATTTGGGGAACAAGCAATGAAACCTTTGCACTTACATCCTGATCAAAAACACCCAAGAAAATGACTGGCAAAGATGTAAAGGCCAAATTATAGAATGTCAAATAGGTGAATTCAAACAAATAGGTACCATCATAATCATTATAAACACCATACCAGAATAATGCAAAGGTGAAAATAACGTTCTTATAAAAAAAACTAGGAATCATTTCACTGAATCTCTTGTATGACCATCTACCATGGACAAGCAAAAGTTTTGCCAAAAATCTGAACTGACCAACGGCATAATCTGACGACATCACTGCCTGTCTACCTTCCTCACCAGCAATACCAACACCAACATCAGCGGCTTGAATCATTGCCACGTCATTAGAACCATCACCTATGGCCAATGTCATGACATCCAAGGTATCCTTAACCAATTTAACAACCGCAGCCTTTTGAGCTGGGGAGACACGACAACATAAAACAGCACGACAATGCTTACAAAGCAACAAGAACTTTCTCTTTGTATCAGGATCACTCAAAGCAATCTTGAGGGCATCCCCATCGATAACAACACCAAAACCGTCATCTGGAGGTGAATGATCTTGAGTTGCAGCTTCCAATTCTTCAATAGAACCTGTCTTCTTGAAATAACGAGATAAGAAGTGACTAATCAAGTAATCAATAAGTAATGGTGCCAGCAAATCATTATAATTCGTAACATTATATTCGCTTATTTCATCAGGTGTAAGATTGGTCTTGATCAACAATAATTCCATATCATTACCTAACAAGTTACAAGAAAACCCAATATTTATCGCAGTTTCAACCTTGTCACCAGTTAAAACCCATAACTTTATACCAGCATTACCCAATAATTGAATGGCGTCTGGAACACCATCTTGTAATCTGTCTTCAATAGCAGTACCGCCCATCAAGGTCAATTCACGTTCGATTGAGTCTGCAACAGCTTCCATTTTAGCTTCACGATCGTCTAAAGACAGAGCAGCTGCTTGATGACGGTCATTCCATTCGAGATATTGATCCCAGGTTAATTCACGGTGAGCAATACATAAAGTTCTCAAACCTTCTGTAGCATACTCTTCAAGATGCTTGGAGGTGGTATCTAATAATTTTCTATTGTTAAGTTGCTTCGATAATCTACCATAGATGATAGAATCTGCACCTTTACAAATCAACACAGCCTTTGGTTTCTCATTCGGGTTCTTTGGAGGAATCTTAATAATTGCACTCATTCTCTTTCTTGTGGAATTAAATTCCAAAGTATTCAAAAGTTGATATTCTTTTGTCTTATCATGAGATTCAACCAAGACACCTTTCTTGGTATTTGCTTTAAAATTGAAACCGACAGAACGGGCAGTGCCAACAAGTGCAGCCTCATCGGGCGATTGAGCTTTCAAAGACAATTTCTTTGGGTTTTTTGGATCTTCTTCAACTAAAACAGAGTGACACAAGGCAAGGGCCATCATGAAATGTTCGTTACATTTTTTTTGATGCTCACCTTTAGCTCCTTGTAAGTCATCAACAAACTCAGAAGAAATAAAAGTTAGCTCATCATGATAAAGTGTGTTTTTGGACAATTTACACAAACCTTCTTCCATCTTGATTCTATCCTTTTCAATCAAATCTTTTTCGACTGCGGATTCAGTTTCAACATCAACACCTTGTCTTTTTCTTAAACCAGCAAGTGCCTCAGTATATGCTCTACCATATGAGACACCATTAATCGTACACTTTTTAAATTCCATCAAGTTTTGAGTCAAAGTACCTGTCTTATCACTAAAAATATATTCAATTTGACCCAAATCATCGGAAATACTCCATGACTTTGGTGTACAAGGGTAATCCAATTTTTCATAATACATTCCAAGATCAGAATAAATGAAAAATACTTGAGCCGTTTTAATAATTTCAATAGTGATATAAAGGGAAATGGGGACCAATGATTGATATAAGATAAGTGCAACAAAAAAATCAACTAATCCATTCATGGATGGAGAACCAGCAATTGTACCAAATTCAAAATAAGTTCGCGATGAGTTCTTTGTCGTGTAATATATACCGTTGACTAAACCAGAGGCAAAACAAATAATGAACAATAGTACGAAGTTCAACAAAACGTAGTAATTTAATTCTCTCGAGATTCTGGATTGTTTTGTAGGCGTTACACCAGAGTTGAGAATGATTTTGGTGTCATCACCAGTGAAAACAACAATACCGACAACCCATTTGGTATTTCTTAATGAGCAACCTCTCAATAACAAATTGTTAATGGTGATGGCTTCTTGTTTTTGTTCACCTGTATCGGCGTCAGCATATTTCAAATTCCCTTCGTAAGAGTACAAGTTAGGATGTGGGCCTTCACTTTCGACTTCAAATTCATGTGCCATCATATCATCGGCCTTATTGATTTTTCCATCATTTGATCCAAATTTCAATGCTTGTCTTACTTTTAAGTTTGTTTCACCATCTAAGTTCTTGGTTTCAACAAAACAACAACTATCCTCATCACTTGTAGCTAAGATGATTAAATCAGCGGGTATTTCATCGTTATTATAGATTCTTAACATGTCTCCAACTTTAACATCTTTCCAAAATTTCCTTGCATATTTGAGAGTTTTTCTATTTTGCTGCTGCATTGAAAGTCTTTGCTCTCTTCTTTGTTGTTGAAATGATTTTCTCAAATCATCGGAAAATGGATTGTTTGATTTGGGAATATCGTCTGAATTACGCGGCGTTGTTTCTAAATCACCGAATCCACTCTCAAATGATTTTCTAGCTTCAACTTGAGGTCCAGAAATTTTTTCTCTAGCTTTTTTAGCTCTACCATCTCTTGTCACATTTCTTTGCACAGCATATATGAATTTAAAAAGAAGTCTTGAGTTTGCCTTTTTGAATCTTCTCCAAAGAGAAATAGTTTCGTCATCAACATTATAATTGATGTATTGATATTCCAGGGAATCTGAATGTTGAGATAATATATGGGTAATTTGATTATTCACTTCCATATCGGTCACTGTTCTTCTAGAATCTTCCATTGCATCCTTGATAGCAGTAATAGCCACAATGACAATCAAAGGTACAGCAGACAAGACTGGAGAAGGAACGCCGAAAATTTCAAAAGCACCCAAGATAATCAATGTCAAGAAATACATGTTGGCAACGTTACGTAAAAATTGATTGGAGACATTCTTTGGAATAAAACTTAAAGGCGTATACTTTGTCGTCCTGATTTTGTTACGTGGATATGTTATGGCCAGCTTTTGTGTTTCAGGGTCCAAATATTTACTTGGTAAGGGTTTATTGAAAGTTATTACTCTTTTTTCTTCTTTACGATCGTTCGGATCTTTGGCTTCAGGGGGCGGTAAAGAAGTGTCTTCATTGTTGTTATCCGCATGTCCAGTATTATAAGAGCCATAGTCATCTATAATATCTTCTTCGATAGTGTTTGGACGTCTGATAGAATCCAACCTTGTAGGCCTCTTCGATCTCGATCTACCAATATTTGGACTCAAGAGTCCTTTCAATGTTTTAGACCTACTTAAATTTTCCTGTTTAGGTCTTCCATGCTTGTTTCTTGTTGTACCCCATCTATGTCTTTTCATTACTGTACCATTTCTATCAACACCACTTTCTTGATTAAAATCATATACTTCACTATCGGTATCATCGACGCGTGGCAAATCAAATGTTTGTTGAATAAATGGCGATTGTGGCTTTTGTAAACCATAAATGCTATTTTCAGGGATGACATTACTTTGATCAAGAAAAGGTGACTGTAACCTTGTATGGGCAATATTGCCACCATTATGATGTGTTTGAGTTGAATCATGAGGGAAATGACTATGCAGTATTGGAGATTGAGTCAACGTTGCGGATGATGATGATCCATACGAATTCATGCTGTCGTTTGGTAATTTGAATCTCAAAGAGGTCTTTCGCGAAGGAGGGCCACTTTGAGGTTTGTTAGGAAATCGTGAATCCATATTCAAGTTTGGAGTTGGCATAACAGAACCCGGACTTTTGCTTATACTATCTTGATCCGAGAAATCGGCATGAAAGTTTGGATTGCTACCATTGTAGTGTGGTTCGAATGAAAAATGACTGCTATTACGGTTTGAATTGGGGAAATGTAATTCCTGTGGAGTGGTCATACCACTGTTGGGAGCAGAATGCTGGTCCAATGGATGAGCTGAAGCGGATCTGGCAGAGTGGAAGGTTTCATCACTCATTATCCTTTGCTGATGTCCGAGAGACGGGTTAGTTGCGTCATATGAAAAAGATTCATCCATTGAAGATTGAAACGTTTGGTCTGGGTCCTGAAACGGACTTTTTGGATCTTCTGACATTCTTTTATAAGTTATTTCAAGATTGAATAATTTTTTCCATGTAAATTATGAAGCAATTGGTGACGGGTTTGAATGTAATATAAAAAAAGAACACGATTTAAATGCAAAAAAGATCAAATAAAAATTCAAATCGGATCAGCGAATGTATCAATAAATATTATGAATGGATGATATAGATATTTAGACAAATGAATTTAGAATCTATTATAACTAAATTAATCCAAACAAACTGTCAATGAAAGAAAAGAAAGGATGGTTATAGAAAAAGTATATCATAAAAAAACTAAACGGATTTAATCAATAAAAAATGCGTGAAAAAAATCAGAGACCGTACCTTAAAACAATTGTTTGCAAGCTTAGTAACGATCTGACAAATTTATAGGCCTAAGAATTCAACTAAGAAAAAAATTAAATATAAATAGTAACCGATCATTAGTAATTTGTGTGTATTTTATACAGACGCGTGTAAATTACACAAGGGATATATTTAAGGGATCAAATGGCATCTCACCAAACTTTTTTTCGTGCACTAATTATTGCTCAATAAGCTATTGTTTTGATTCCTTACCAGCTAAATCCCGTTTTAGATATTATAATTACGCGACTAAGTTCTGAAGCGCCTAGTTGTTGTATCAAGTTTTCGGACCCGTGAAAAAAGTTTCTCTTCCGAAACTTTTTATTCTCGTGTTGTTAATTACAGTTTTTTATCGTGTTTTATTTTTAATTTTAACTTTTCTTTTTATTTTCCTTGAATTTTTCTCTTTTCGGATTTTTCCGATTGACGCGAATCATCTCCGTATTGATACCGAACTGAGATAAAGTTATACAGATTACATTAAAGGGTAATTTTTCGATCGGTACTGCTGAACCTTCACTATTAACTGTAACCGAATAGATATATTCGATGATCATATATACACGTTACTTCGCTGAATTATCGGCCGGATAACTCTTTTATCGGCCGAGCCAATTTTTTTTTTCCGCACGCTTGCTTAATTGATTTTAGATACTGATTTTTTCTGAACTGCTTTTCGATTTTGTCATTTTCAATTTGATTTAGTGTAAGCCTCTTTCTGCAATAAAAATTGATGTATTAAAATTTATAAGGTTCATGGGACACGAATACGAACTTTGAGCTAATAAAATTTCAAAATCAATATCTTTGACTTAAGCACAAAATTAAATAATCGAGGTCGTATTGACACATACTGCACTTCGGATCGAAACATTTACGGAACCTGAAAAAAATTGGTAAATGCGATTATCTCCGGCCGAATAGAACCTAATTTTTTCTCATTAGAAAGACATACATGTATTAATCTTTATAAACATAAATAAACAGAAATTATTCGCTCTTTACCGCATACTTTGCTGTCCATTCTTTTGCTACTTCAATTGCCTTTTGCTCGTCTTTTTTCCAATCTTGTGCCACATCATTGGCCAATGGATCGTCAGGATTAGGAGCACCTAACAACGCTTGAATAGACAACAAAATGGTTCTGATTTGTAATGCAGGACTCCAGTTATCTTTTAAAACATCAAGGCAAATTCTTCCTAATTTGTCGATGTTTGGATGATAAATCTTCGTTAAGAAACGCACTTTTGGAGCAAACATAGGATAATCTTCAGGCAAATATAATTCTAATTCAAATACACCATTGGCATAAGGAGATGAGCTAGGACCATCCATAGTTACATGGAAATATCTTAGGTTTTCTTCCAGTGGAGTGGCAGTTATTCCTGGTACAGGATCGCTGACTAGTCTTTCTGTCTCTTTTATGATTCTTTTTGGTAAAGAAGCCATTATGTTTGTGATGTATCAATGATGTATTCTAAGTCAAGTATGCCCATATATATATATGGTTTAGTCTTTATAATCAATTTGATTGACAGTTGACCTTTTTTTCGATTCACCCTCGTTTGATCAACTTAAGATCATCAGCGGGTGATCACACACGTGATGAAGAAAATTAAAATTTAATCATTATTTTTTTTTGAAAGAATTGAATAGTATCGCATTGTGGAAGTAACATCGCCATGACAAAACTACCCCCAACTCCACCCATGCTGCATCGTGCTATTGTCGGTACTCTCGCGACATTGGCTGGTATCTACGCTGTTTATGATACGAGTAGAGATTTTGAATTCATCAAATACGAACCACATTCACAAGAAGAAATAGAGAGGAGGAAAAATGATGGTCAAACAGGTTGGTCTATGTCTTCTCTGAATTTTAGGACTTTAGATTATACTCCAGAAGCAAAGGAAAGGTTAAAAAAGTTGATTGAAGATCAAGAGAAAGAAAACAAAGAACACTAATATTAAGGCGGTAAATTAATCACATCATAAATAAAGCAATGTTAAAACAAAAATCACAATATTATAAATTTCATCGTATGGTATTTTGGAAATCATATTTAGCTCAAAATGTTCCACAAAACATAATCTATATTGGCTCAGAGGTTAGGACTGCGTAAAAGAGTATATGCATATTTAGTAGTAATTTGAAATGAATTATGAATGATGTAGAAGAAGTGGCCGATCACTAAGAAGGAATCATAGAATTTCTAATCTCCGCCTAAGCAATCGGAGCGCAAAATAATTTGAATTTCATATTGTTTTAGTTGTTTAAAACGTCAAAATTGCGGAACTATTAAGGTTTTAGGGTCGACAAAGATAGTCATACCTGGTTGCTTTGAAATTGTTGGGTTTGCTTGGTATTTGTGGAATCCACCGAACCGTCACTAAACGAGATTCAAGATTTCAACTGAAGAAAAAAAAAGAATTAAACGACACTAACACTTTATTTGTGGTATTTATTGCTACCTTAGATTGGAAGGGATTTCCGATTCAAGAAAATGGTTCCTAATTAGGTTTAATTACCCATGCAAGGGTGAAAAAATATTTTTTTGAATACTTTTGTGTCATCGTTTCACTACATATGCACTGGGAAGCAAATATGCATATAATTATGACGCATAGCGGGTGAAGGTTTTGATTGACGATTTTTACGTTGCACACAAAGAACAATTATTTTACTTCGCATTACCTTTCTTTTTCAAATTATCCTCAAAATTTCTGAATTAATTCAATTATTGAAAATCATTATACATAAAATAATTGAGTACAAAAAGATGTAGTATAAAATTTTACATACCAAGACTTAAAAAGAGAAGGACATTATGCCGTGCGATAGCTTTAAGAACACAAAAAAATTTACACATTATTGTAACTAATGGCACCAAAACATGATTCAAGGGGTTAAAACTGCAGAGCCTATTGGATCATCTTAAGGGATAGATCGGGGAACCTTATTAGGAATGTAACTATCGACGCAAAAGTACAATAGAAAATCGTATAATTATTAGAAATCGATATTTCAAGTTAAACGAGAAGGAATCAATTGTGATCATTGCAAACACACAATTTTTCAATTATTTTTTCAACGATGTATTATATAAATACAATGTGGGGTTTTAAAAGTCCGTATGCCGAAATGATTTTTTTACTTAGCGACAAGGATGTGGGGGTTAAAAGATCAAGGAGCCGATAAAGTTTACATATATATATATGTATGGATTAATGGATATTCTAAGTTACCCCACTTTTATCTTCTGGTACATAAAAAAACGTATTTTCGTTAGGAACTGGCCGAAAAAACTAATTTGTGGGGAATGAAGGGGTGAGCCATAGCGCGAAAAAAAAAGAATATTGCGGCAAGGGTTTAAATAAGCGAGTCTCTGAAAACGACTTTCCTAATTAGTCAGACCTTGTCTAATTTGGAAAGCGGAGAAAGAAAAGCAGCAAGGAATAACGTAGGGTCCGAGGTGCTGAATGGGTAAATAGTACAGATTGGAGTTTGACTGTTTTTTTGCAATCATTGATACTGATCTTTTTATTGTTAGTTCTTTCAATTGACGATCCTCGGCAGCTAATTCCGCTTGACCGTTTGTTTCATATTGGATAATTCGGAATGAATAGGCTATCTCATCTTAATGAACTCCTCTTTTTCATGACCTTGGATCACGTTTATTTACTTTCGCAATCTAAAATGTACCATTTCATGATTTCAAGAAAGCAATGACACCTACTACATGAAGACCTTTGAAGAAGCCCTATATCAAACAAATGTAGTTCGTTTTAAGCCTTGACCCCACATCAAACCTTATTGTTTGTCAAGTTTAGACTTTGTAGAGAAAGTGGAGTAAATTGAGGAGCCATAACCCCGTTATTGATTATTCGGTTTATGCTCGAAACTTATGCAGCAATATCGGTGCGGCGAAAAGCTGCAAGGATTATGAGAAATATTTCTTTAAAGCCAATTTATCTCATTCCATGACTATTTTTGGAGTTTAGGAGTGTCTACTTAACAATTTTGCCCCACCTCTGTCCCTCGCTGCGCGAATAGGCTGTTCAACTTTAAATAAGGAAGCATTCCAAATTAGAATATCCTACCACTCCCTCCGAGATCTACCGATCTGGAAAGGTCGACCGGATGTAGAGTAAATTGGGTTAAGTTCCATTTGTCTCTTTAACTATGATATTTGTTAATTAATTCAAAAATTTAGGTAAAATACACCGCTTATCTAAATAACGTTGAAAGAAGTATTACATACATAATCTAATGACCATGATAGATCCAAAATTCATTTTGTGCGAAACCTAAAGTAAAGAGTGGACAAAAACTAACTCTATTGTGAATACGAGTTGATTTTTAACTTTATGCATACAATGAAATTTAACACAATAGCTCTTTCCTAATTAGTCACACGGAATCACAGTACTCACAAAGCGGAGAACTAATTGAGTAAGAGGTGCCTATTGGAGTATATGTCGAATCATAACCGCGCATAGCTACAATTTTGATATGAACGAAATCAGCGATTCTAACTACATTTGACAACACTAAAGCTCAATTACCAACTCTAATAGATAGTTTGATACCAATTTGGCAATGTGCCAAAACGAAACATATGGATAAAAATGATGAGATTAGGACACACACATCGGTGAGTGGCCCATTTAAGGTGTGTTAAAAATAAATTTTAAAAGTGGAGAGAAGAAATGCTTCCTAATTAGGCCAATATACATACATCATATTACTTCCTAATTAGGAAATTTATATATTAGCCACAAAATTGAAAATCTAAGCTCGGCAAAAAGAGCCGTCTAGCCGAATACCCCAACCTACCTGAGCTTTTTTTTCACAGACATTAGTGAATTCGGCAAACCACAAACCCCTGCGTGCTACCGAATTGAACAACTACTGAACGTTAATTAGTATTTTAATAAGTAAACTTGATTGAATTAAATATACTCAAGTTGAAGTTAAAGAGAAGGAATTTCCTAATTAGTCTAGTAATTGCCAATCGATCAATTGTGTGGTAAATGTTGTCTTTCAAGAAACTATTGTTAAGAGCGCGCGAGTCCTATTGTTTTCGAAAATCTGTTGCACAATGTTTGTGGAATTTGCAAAAAAATAGTTTTTATGTGCACTCTCTTAAAAATTATTTTTTGGATCATTATTTACTATTTTCTTTTCTTAGTTCAATAAAGACGGCAAAATTTTTGCAGCACAATATACAAAATTAATCAGAGCATACTTTTGTACTTAGATTATAAATTTCATGCAATCTATTAGACAGAAGAAAATAACGATATTTTTTTTATTTGATTGTATTTTGTGTTAAATAACACACTTTTACTTCGGGTTTATTGTCTTTAATAGCATTTCTGTATTTAGCTTACTTCTCGATTCGTTATATGATGAGCTTATAGTGTAATACCCCACTAGCGTTTGAGGGAGCAATTTTTTTTTTGCGTAACATAGGACTTTGTACGAAAAGGATAAATATCAAGCAGTTCCCACTCAATTAATGTATGTCTTTTATTCTTCTTTACAATTTATTATACCCAATTTTTCTATATTCTGACAATGAACAATCAAAGTACAAAAGTATTACCTCCAGCAAATGGTAAGAAGTTATGGAGAGTCAAGAGATCTATATCTGGAGGCCATTCTAGGTCCGACTCTGCCGAGTCTCAAACATTGAGTTCTCTCGAGTGTATGAACAATTCACTCAAGATTTCCTCTGCCGCTTCAAAATTTACTATCAAGAGACCTCCATTGAGAAGACCAAAGAACAAGCCTGGTAAAGCTAAAGATTTTGTCTTTGTTGACTTGTCGCCAGTTAAAAATGAAGAAGTCATTTCTTCATCTGTATCTCCAATCGATATTAAAGATCAAGTTTTTGATGCTCCAAGTGATTCCTCATGTTCTGATGACGAATCGATTTTTTCTTCATCAAATCTTCTCGACACTTCCTTCTCACCATATGTTTTACAAGCTTCAATTTCACCAGAAGTTTCTCCAAATGTTTCGAATTCTTCTTTTGATTTCTATCAATTACAATCTCAAATTCAAAATGATTGTCTTGGTTTAGGCATTAGTGGTCTTGATTTTACTGAAAATCAACAAATCTTGAAAAAACCTTCTATTCAACAACCTGATCATGCTGCTTTAAGTAAACAATTACAAGACTACCAAAATGCTATGATGCAACAATACCAACAAATACAATACTTGCAACAACAATTACAACAACAAGCTGCTGCTGCACCAATTCTGCCAGTTTCCCCAACTGTCGAATTCGAATCAAAAATCCCTAATACCCACAAGAGAACGAAGTCGAGAACAGAACCTTCCAAAAGAAGAGCTTCTGGTCAATTTCAATTTAAGACTTATACCGGACCAAAGAAGAACAAGATTACAAAAGACAAAAAAGCCGCTTCTGCTCCTGTTTCTCCTTCTACTTCAGAAATCAATTCTATTGGCTTGGAAGATTTCTTCATGCTCAATGAACAATTGAGTATCCCATTATCTAGTGATTCAGAGTTCCAGATAAACAGCTTTACTCCTGTTTCGGAATATTCGGACGAAGACGCCAATAATTTTTCCAAACCAAGAGATTTTGATGCTGGTCTTATTGATTGCAGTCTCGACCAAACACTTTTACAAAGACAAGACGAATTGTTTACAGGATTTGTCACTATCTAAATGACATCTTGACTTTTCATGACATTAACGAATTTTTTTTTACTTTTTGCATGTGTCCATTTATTGGACTGACTTTTAATTCACAATTTTTGTTGTACTTTTATTATACCCGTTATACCCAAAAACATAATGTTACGGTTTTTCGCATTGAAATTTTTTTCCACGATACCCCAGTTTTTTAAGTTTCTTTTTTAATATTTTTTCGCTAAGCTTTGTTTTTTGGTTGAGGCACTTACACAGATCTCGTTTCACAAGTCCAAACATTTTGAAATTTCCTAATACAGTAACAATTTCAAAATTCGTTTTCTTCGATTGTTCGTTTGCTGCACTGAGTTATTTCTTAATTACTATGCCTATTTCGTCTATTTTTTTTTATTTTCCGGTTTCATTTGGTTTTATGGGTATGGTACTCGTTATTATTTATTATTTGTATATTAATTTACGGTTTTTACTTTTATAAAATTGTAGAGAGAAACAAGCAAGAGAAAAGAATATCCGATGAAGATCGAACAACGTTGAATTAGTTTCGTTTAAAACTGGTTCCTTAACCAAATGTTTGTGATAGCTTGCAGATCCTAAGCATGTTGTACGCCTTTTGACTACCTCCGTGTTCTTTTCTTCTTTCTTATTCCTCCGAAGCTTTTAATTCTTTTGCGTCGAAAAGAATATGCATTATTTAAGAACTCTGCATATCCTTCATGCAAGAACACAATTGAAAAGGAAAGTTAATTAAAAATGTTGGTCCTTCCCGATTAGGCCACATATGCCGAAAGAGGATGATTAAAATTTTATTAGGCCACAAACTATCAACTTTACACTGGTACAAGGATATCAAAAGCTAACTTAGACTATATGATTTTCACCCAATCTTTCTCAAGCTTTAGAGGTTATCTACACTTAGAATATAAATCTCGCTTCTAATAGTAAATTCATAGAATGTTTCAAAGAAACTCGATCTAGAATCAAAGCAAGGCAATGTCTTCATATTCCAAATGCGATCGAGAAATTAATTTCGATTTTGATACTCTTAAAGAAGGAGTAATGTATCTTTCTGTAGAAACGAATTCAGTACCCAACTTTTCTTTGATTCCGCTTGTGTGTCAAGCAACAACACAAAAGTATAATGTTGGGCTCGATGATTGAAATAGTACAAATCAAAAAAGGATGGCACCATCTCTAATACAGAAATCAGGCGTTCATTGATCTCAAAGGCAAAGTGTAGATGAATGGCATCGTTGCGCAAATTCAGTTCAATCATAGTACAAAATAGATGCGACCACAAAGATGGGAGAAATTAAACAATTTTTTCCAAGCTTACATTTCGCAAACTATGGATTACTATTTTTTTTTAATATGAGAGATGATTTGATGATTTGACGATTGCTGGAATGTATCATGTAGTTTGGAGACTCTCGTAGAAATAATAATCATTCTTAGATATATGTCGCAAATGTTCGATCGTTAGACATTCCCATTTACGATTTCAAATCTTATTAGTAGTCACTTACAAGTCCGCAAGTCAGTCCTCTAGTTATTCTTCATTAAATGATTGTAAATCTTTATATTAGTACATAATTGATTATAGAAATATTATAATCCAATAGGATAAGAACAACCGAAATAAACTCCTAAATTCAAGACTTTATTTCATTTCGCAAGGAAACAAGATATGGTTGTAATTCCTCTTCATCATGATTGTTGGACGGATCACTGTGAATATCATGTCCATTTTCATCGTCCTGATCTTTTTTATTACTTTTTCCTTCTGAATCTGGTTCATTAGAAGAAAAAGCTTTATCTGGAACCTCCAGTGATTCTTCGTCTTCTTTATTATTTGGTAATATTGATTTAACGAAATTTTCAAGAATACTTTTGTTAAAATCCTCTTGAATATTGCGGGATTTTTTGTTAAACTCTATTACCTTGCTGAGATATGATTCTTGTTTTCTTATCAAATCCTCCGTTTCTTCCATTATGAGACTTCTCTCACGGTCTAGAGATTGCTGCACAAGAAGGTTCTCATGAAGCAAGTCTCGTACTGCTTGTAAAGATATTTTGAACGCATTGGTCTTATTCAGTTGACTTTCAATCTCATCAAGTTTACTAATTGTATTTTGAATCGAAAATTCCTGATTAGAAAAAGTTTCAAGGTTAAAAATCCTGTTGGAATCAGATGATATGTCTGATCTTAAAATTTTAGAAGGCGGTATTATATCGTTTGATCTTTCTTTTCCAATATTTAAACTTTTCTCTAATATTCTAGAATCAAGAGATTCGGCGGCATTAGCTATTGCAGTAGCAGCAATGGTTTGGTCATGACCTCCAGAAATCATTTGGGATCTATGGGATTGATCTCTTCCGATAGAATCCGAACCATATTCTTCTGATTTAACAGGGTAATTGATATTAGCATGTGCCACCTTTCCAGCCTTTAGAAATTCACTTAAATCATTGAGCTTCATAAGTGCAGCTTCCAATTCAAGAATAGGACTCCCCAACGTTATATTTTGTTCGATCAATTGTAATATATATCCTTCATTATCGTCATTATCATCGTTTGAAGTATTTCGCACATCAAAAATATTTTCAACAACTCCTCGTTGTCTTTTTTCTTCTTTCCTAGTTACTGCCTTCTTGATCGCAGAAGACAATTGACGTTGTAAGGTTCTGATTGTAGGAACTGTGATTTGTTCATCATTTGCAAGTTCTTTTCTTTTGTATTGCAGAAATTTTTCTTGGATACGTTCCCATTTTTTAGTTTGTGATAAAGACCTATTACCAACATATTTAAATGGTTTAACTTGTGTGATTAAATAAAGTATTAATTTGATATCTTGAGGAGATAGTTTTGCTCTATGTCCTAAAGTTGTTCCACCACTAAGTATAGAAGTTCCAATTGTATCTGTGACACCACTTTTTAATAATATCGAACCAGATGGATTAGAAGATTCATCAATCCCGTTAGGTGAATTGACCAATGAATTTTCATTTGAATTTACATTTCCATCTGTGTAGTATTTATTAGTTGAATTATTTCGATTGATTCCATCTTGTCTATTGGACCTATCACTTGGGTATATTATGTCATCATGATTATTTGTCTTATTTTGATTTAAATCGGTATTTGTTATTGAAGCTTCGTTTCTTATTTTACCAGAATTCAAAAACGAGTTTTTATCTAGCTTTTCATTTGACATACTAATTGTTATCGAGATTAAATGTGCAAGTCAATGATGAATTTACTTTTCTTTTCCTATCGTGCTTTTTATTAAATTAACTCCACAACTGAAATATTCAAGCCTATCTATGATAATTATTGAGCTTTTCGTGTATACGGCTGTTTAATTGTATTTATTAGTATTGTTTTTGTTTTTGTTTTGACAAACCTTTTTGTTGATATTGGTTTGTTCTGAAAAATATAAATGCGACTGAACTACTCTTTTTTTTTCACTAAAATATGAACAGAAAACTTGTGAATCTAGTCTTATTAACATTTACATAGTATAGAATTATATACTTTATTTTACAATTTAAGAAATTGAATATGATACATATGGAGAAAATTCATGATGTTTTAATTAACAACATGATTTATTAAATCTCTTATCTTGTCCTTACAAGTTCAACCCAGCTGCAAAAGAACTAGTTATAGTTCTAATATCATTCTCAATATTAACGTCATCTTTATAACGCCCTTCATATGCAACGTTTAACTGATTCAATTTGCTAACAAAATTGGCATTGAGTGAATTTTTACTGTTATAAGTATTATTGGAAGGATCACCCAAAGTAGGCCATTGTTGATCAATATTGTACTTATTATCGTGTTCACCATCAATTGTAGAATCATGTGAGTAAGACATAACACTCGCACTATCGAAATCTGTGGACATGCCATCAAAAGTAGATGGTGCTCCAAATGGTCTCCTTGGACCTTTGGCTTTGGCATTAGAATTCAAATTATTGGATTCTTTATGGCTTCTAGATTTGTTATTATGACTATTCAAAATAACCATTGATAACTGTAAATTTTCTAAAGGCCCATCCACGAGACAACCTTTTTCTCTAAAGTGCACAAGTAAATGATTCCATAATCTGTTCCTACACAATGCTCTCGGGTTACCAAGGACAATTAAACCATATTTTGCTCTTGTCAATGCAACGTTCAATCTTCTAGGATCACTTAAAAACCCAATAATTTGTGCGTCATTTGCTCTTACACAACTCAAGATTATAAAGTCCTTTTCACGACCTTGGAAAGCATCAACACTGGTTACTTCAACTTCCAAGTATTCCTTTTTCTTGTCAATCAATGTACAATTCATCAGCATATATTGAACAATATATGCTCTTTGACCTTCATAAGGAGTTATAACACCAATTTGATCAGCGGTGATACCATCTCTAAACAATCTTGTAATGATTTTTTCAACATTCATAGCTTCGACTCTATTCAAAAATGAATTACCACTAGCACTAATTTCTTCTCTCCCATAGTTACCCCAAAACATCATTGGATTATCAGCAACAGGCCATGGGAATGTTAAATTTTCAATTAATCTTTGTTCACTCGTAACACCGTTTTGCAAAGAACCTTCATAAAACATATTACTTGGGAATTCAGATAAACAAGGATTCATTCTATATTGGACTTCTAATCTGATTGGTACATTTCCCAAAACAATCAACCTTTCAAAAAAGGATTGTTTTAAACCGGCATCACCAGCTCTTTTATCCAAAATAACTGGACCTAATTGTTGATGATCACCAACCAAAATCACTTGTTTTGCACCTTTAACAATCGGTATCAAGATTTCAGGTTCTGAAGCTTGTGTACTTTCATCGATTAAAACAGTTCTAAAGGTCATGCTTTGAAGTCTTCTATCACCAGCACCAACACAAGTACAACAAACAACATCACACGAATTTAAAACTTTCATTTCAGTTGCACGGATGGACTTGACAAATGTACGTGAATCAGCTTCGGATAACTCACCCAACTCATTTCTTAATTTAATTAATTTCTTTAATTCACCTCTTGCTGCCTTATTAACAAGGTTATGTAAGGCAAGATTATCAATAGAACTTTCAACATCTTCTCTCGACTTAGCTGTTAATCTTACAACTTTAAGACCTGAAAGGGCTAATTTTGCTGCTAAATGATCAACAGCAACATTTGATGGAGCACAGACCAAAATCTTCTTTTTTGTAATTTTAGATATATGATATATGATGGTGGCTGATGTCACAGTTTTACCAGTACCAGGAGGACCTTGAATTAAAGAAAGTGGTCTCAACAAAACAGATCTCACAGCATTGACTTGAGAAGCATTTAATTCACCGAGTGCTGGATGTGAGAACTTTTTTGGCAATTTAATATCAAATTCAATTGGTTGAACTTCATGACCCAATAACTTATGATATATATAACCAGAAACAGATTCTTGTTGTATTGCAAATGTTTTCAAAGCCTTTTGCATTCTTTCATAAGAAGTACCTTTCCAAACGAATTCAGCAGTAAAACCAGTAGTTAAATGAGTTGGTGGAGCAACTTTCCCCTTAATCAATTCCAAAGTGAAAAATTCACTATGTGCATTTGGTAATCTGATAATATAACCATTAGATTCCCATGGTTCATGTGCCATACCTCTATAACGTAATAAAATTTCATCACCAACAGCCACTTTCAAATCCTTGGTTTCAAATGTAGAAAATGAGAATGAAGCTAAATGTCTATTATTTAAACCAAGAGCCCATTTCACTGAAATATGTTCCAATGCTTGTGATTCTTTTAAATTTTTATCGTATTCGGCTTCCAAATTGACTAATGGAGCAAAAGATTTTTGATAATCAATTGCGTCATTATATCTCATCAAGATAGGTAAAACTTCTTGCTCTGTATCCTTAGTTTCAATGTCATCGATAGTTGCATCACGGTTTAATCTCCATTGGGCTTCCAACTTTATGATTTGTTGATGAGAAACCAACTTTGCATTGATCAATTCTTCTTCATCGGGAACTTCTGCTACCCACAGTAAAAACTGACGATTTTCTATTATCGATTGCCATTGCGTTGTATCCCATGCAATATCTTTTGATTGTGCACATGGCAAACGACATAAAATAACAACAACTGAATCTTGTTTAGCACTGACAAATCCTAGTATAAAAACATTTTTATTTCCACAATTATAACATTCCAAGGTAGTATCACCTAAATCAGAATCTTCATGTAAAGAAACTTGGTTATGTCTTGATAAAACTAAATGCGTAACAATATGAGATCCACTTGGATTGGTAGTGGAATTACAAAACCATTTGTCACAGATGTTACATTTAACCACCGAGTTGGTTGAATGAATACCACAATAGGAACAGGCATGCTCTGGGAGCTTTGCAATAGTGTCATTAACATCATCAATAAATTCATTTATATCATTGATGTCCATGGCATCGATATCATCATCTTCACTTTCGTGGGTTTCGTTATCAGAAAATTCTTCTTGGGTGGAGTCATCGTAATCTTCCTCCTCTTTAGTAAGGGTTTCTTGTACTGATGGGAGAAAAACTTTCGAGGACGGTTGGACAATCGAGCTTTCTAAATCATCGGATTTATCGAAATTCTGAAATAGTAAATTACTCATCTTCTAAAAGTTTAGTTTGATTGTAATATATTTCTGATTAATTTTTCAACAAATCATATGTTTGTATTGTGAAATATATATTATTTGCAGCTAGTTAGGTTATGTATAACTGGCAATTAAAATATTTTATATATAATTCTCGTAATATTTGGTACGTTCTTGATCTGAAATCAAGTTTTGGTTTAATAAGTATAGAATCTTAAGTAATGATTTAAAATTGATATTTCAAACGAGTCTGTGCACTACGAAAATTTTTTTTATCTATCATGCTTATGTAAGATATTAGTCAGTGAAATTTTAAAATCTGAGAGTATAATTGACAAGTGGAAACAAAATCTTCACCTCGTACCGAGCGGGCCATCTTTTCTACGCAGCAGCCGAAATCTTAATTTAAAGCAAAGTAGTAATAAAAGCCTATTTTGATGCCGACGGAATCATCTGCAATTCATTTTTTAGTTTGTTCTTTATAAACTCTATTGTATATAACAATTGTGAATCTTGTTCCTTTGGTTTCTAAACCATCTCTTTGTCTATATAATCAACAATTTTCCTACTTAATCTTTTGTCTCGAAGTTTTTTTTTTTGGCGCCTTATGATCGACAATTGTTGATTCCTTTTTAGACGAAAAAACACAATTAGAGGACGCGTATCAAAACTTAAATACCGAGTATATAAAAATTAATATTAATATTAGATTGTATACATATATACAGATCAAAATCACATACAAAAACGCCACAGGTGTTTTATCAATACAAAAACTTTTATAATACTTGATTATACGTACCCACTAAATATCAAAAGTCTGAAATGAAACATTCGACTGCTTTCCACAAGATAATATCGAAGGACAAAGGGATTTTTAATGGCAAGAACTTTACAATTTCCACAGATTCGATAAACTGGATCCATCTGTATTCCATATCCATAACAGAACATGGCCAATTGTATTCTTCTGATGATTCAGATAATCATTATTTGTTATTACAATCCTTACAATCGTGTTATGTACAAATATATCCTTCGATACATAACAACCTCAATAATAATCAATCTAGGGGTCCAACTTCAAGAATGAAGATTTCAAAAAAATCAAATAACAATACTGATATTGCCAATTCTAATAATGATGAGCCACCTGTAATCTTTATAAAGACTTATGAAAATGAGAAATTATATATCAAAGTACCTTCGAAATCAAACTTTGGAAGTTTGATTAGTTGTTTGATTGTTTGGCAATCACTTAAACCTCAAGGCTTGGTTAAGAAATGGTATTGTGAGAATCAAGTTGAATATTCTAATGCATCGCTGGAACCTCATGAATTATTGGTTTGTAGATTTAAGATTTATGGACCAATCCCAAATAAGTCAAAAAATTTGAATATTGTGGCTGGACCCAAAGCACCCATTTATCAACCCAAGATTGATACGCAAAATGATTTTATGAATAATTCGGATTTTTTAAGTAATAGCAATCTTGGTAATGGAGCTGAAATTCATGAAGGGTGGTTTTATACTATGGGTGTTCTCAAATCAAATGGTATCCTTAATTTCATCACCGAGAATGATGGTACGCTACTTTATTCAATAGATATGAAGTCAATAATGTCTTCCGAAATTAGAGAAGCTCATCATTCATTATTTGATAGTTCAAACGTATTATTTATTGGTCAATTAAAGGAATTACGTTTCAATAATGTTATAAAGACTACTTCCACATTTTCAATAGATCAATATACACCATCTTTTTTGACAAGAGAAGGTAAATTAGTCCCAAACAATCAAAGAATTTTAATTGAATTTCCATTGCATATTGACCTTGAAGATTGGTTTGTTGGATTAAAATATTTTGCTAAACGTGAATATATTGGATCATATGAACCAAACCTGAAAACTTTAGATTCTTTAAAGAATAACCCATATGTATCTACGGTGACACCTCAACCTCCATCAAATATGAATCCAAATACATCTATGTCATCAACGAACTCAACTTCTTCTAGTATCGGTGGAAACTCCCCCAATTTGAATGGAAATTCATCACCACCAATCCCACCATTAAATGAATTCGAGCGTGAAAGTTTCCGTGTCTCCAAAAAAGTTTCAATCGACATTATTGAGGCCAAGTTTGATAATATGAATAATTCAATGAATAAGTCGCAACATGGTAAGATTTATGCCGAAGTAAGGATGTGGGGAATGCCATGGTCAAGGACTGCAATTGTGGATCATACAACTAATCCCTTCTGGAAAGAGGAATTTGCTACTGATTTGCCTATTCTGACCCAAATGATCCATATCTTAATTAAGAAATGTTCTTTTAATGATAATTCGTATCTGGCTGGTGACAAATTGATTGGTACAGTTTTTGTAACTCCAGACATTTTAACTAAACAATTAAATACTAGCTCAACAATAATGATAGGGTCTGGATCTGGAAACGGAATAAACGTGAATGGTATGAACACACATAACCCAAATAACATGTCTATTTCTACAATCACTAAAAATTCGGAGACTCCAAGTTTTGCCAAAGCTAACAATGACATTGTGAGATTATCTATTTATGATTCATCCAATTTACCAATTGGTAAATTGTTACTCAATGTTAAGTTGAAAGAATATCATATTTTGGCTCCATCTAATTTCAAAACTTTGGAAAAGATGTTGATGAATGCACCAATGAAGGATTTGATCAAATTTTGTAATGAAAATGTTCCAACTTCCGATTTTGAATACGTCAGTTTAATCATGTTGGATATTTTCCAAAGTTTAGGAATTGAAGATGATTGGTTTAAGTCATTGATGAAAGCTGAATTGATAAATGTTGATAAGATGACAAGGAAAAATTATGTGACCAATAAGCGTAACAGTGACCTTGTAACATCTAAAGGCAATGGAGCTACAACTTCTTCACTGAATAATGTATTCAATACTTTATTCAGAGGATCTTCTATCTTTTCCAAATCCTTGGAAAAATATAACCTTAGAATTGGTCAAGAATATTTGGAAAAAGTTTTTGGTGATTTTTTTTCAAAGATTTCATCTGAAGGTAAAAATTGTGAAGTTGATCCTCGTTATGTTAGCTTGCAAGAACGAGCATTGAGGAAAGGGAAATCATTGGATGATCCTACAGATGATGACGACAGTAGTATTGATGAAGAAGATAGTGATGGATATGATTCTGACTTGGAAAAAGAACGTGCTATTCGTGTAAAAAATATGGTTGAAGAAAACTTTCAAAATTTATATGGATATGCTGAAGAAATTTGGAATAAGATCTATATTACATCTAACGATTTACCTCAACAAATCAAGTTACAGTTGAAAAACTTTAGATCAAAGGTTGAATTAGCGTGTGATCCAGAAGATAAAACAACAGCATTGAATTGTTTAAGTGCTTTTATCTTTTTAAGATTCTTTTGCCCTGCTATTTTAAATCCAAAATTATTTTATTTAACAAAGACTCATCAAACCGGTACTACCCAAAGAACCTTGACTTTGATTGCAAAGATTTTATTGAATTTGGCTAATAGACAAGAATTTTTACCCCATAAAGAACCTCACTTGGTAAAGATGAATAAATTCTTTGAAAAACATCAACATGAAGTTTATGATTATTTTGATAAGATAACTGGGAGAAAGAATGATTTTAATGAAAAGATTTTAGATTTGAGTCATGAAGTTAAAAGATTTGATTTAGGTTTAAGTGGTGATTCTACTTCAAGTGAATTACCAACTACACCTTATTTAATCGATAAATATTTAAGATTGACTGAATTGATTCATTTATTAGATTATAGCAAGTTGAAAAAAAATTCTAGTCCTTCACCATTTAATAGCCCTGTTATTGATGAAGCTTTAATGACTTCGAACTCATCAATTATTTCAACTTCATCTTTTAATGCCCAAACCATTGTTCCACAATCAGGTTCCAATCAACTTCCTTCACAATCTCATTCACATCATTTATCAGAGTCTTCTTCTTCGACTACAGGCCAAACTAATTTATTACCACCCACTTTTTATGATGCACTGGGTGGAGAAAGTAATGGTTCCGATATGCAAATTAATGATGAGCGTAATGTCTATCAAATTGGATCTCTTGAATTTGAAAAATCCGAATTTCTTGATTTGGCAGGTGACAATGAAACTGAAGGATTTATCAAATCATTATGTAGAAGTAATGAGAATATATTTTCATTTATTACTTCGAATATTACTTTAAAAGATTTACAAAAACAAAGTACCAAATTAATGACAAAAATTCATACATTGGAAATCTATTTGGAGAATTGTGAATATCCAAATAATTATTTAGCTTTAAATCATATTCATGCAAATAGCATCAATAATCATAAGCATGAAGTACCTGGGATGACTGGATCTTCACTTGGAGTTTCTGATAGTAATTCATCTACCGCAAGTGGCATTACAAGTGCAAATACACTGTCTGCAGAAAAGGTTTGGCTTTTATGGGAATCTTTTACCAATGATGTTTTATCCAAATCATATTTGGATCTTTCTCGCAATTGTTTAGTATTACTTGATAAAGAATTGGTTGTTTCTAGTAATGGATACAAGAAATTGATGGAACATAATGCTTTAAACAGTTTGAAATTGAAATTCATGACTGATCATCAACCTGACGGAATCAATGGATTAAATAGTTCCAATAACGTCCGTCATAGCTATTCAAGTGGTAATATTAATGGTTCTACAACTAAGGGTATTGCAACTGAAAATTCTATTTCTCTGTCATTTAGCAATAATAGTTTGGGTAGTGTAATTAAAACACAATCCAAAAATCCTTTTAAGAAATGGTTAAGAAAGAGTTAAATTAATTTTTTAATTTGATGATTATATAATTTAAATATATGTATACCCACTAATCTTTAATCAAAGATATTGAAAACTGAATTTACTTCACGTGTTCTGTAATTGAGGGGAATTAACAGCAATTTCGGATTTAATAGCACTTTAAAAAGCAAAGTTCACAAAAGGAAGTTGCGTTAAATTTTTTTGGTTATAAGCAAAACATAAATAATAAGATTCAACAAGAACAGGTATGCAAAAAATGAAGAGTGCATATTGGCGAATTTTTTTTTGGGTGAGAATAAATTTTTGACTGAAATTATTTATTTTATATTTATTTTGTTTACTTATCAGCAACAAAGTTACGGTTAAAGATGTCTACTGAACCTACCGCTGCTACACCATCATCTGGTCCAACAGGCAAGATTTCTGAAGCTGAAGTTTTAGCATCATACCCACAAATCTCTGCACCATCACCAGATCAAACTGGTTATACTTCTAACCTTACTGAAGAACAAAAGAAAGCCCAAAAACAATTATTCGATGAATTGACAGCTTTAGGTTACACCGATAGATTGGACGATGCCTCTTTGTTGAGATTCCTTAGAGCCAGAAAATTTGATGTTTCTAAAGCAAAGGAAATGTTTATTAAGTGTGAAAAATGGAGAGAAGAATTTGGTGTTAATACCATCTTTGAAGATTTCAAGTATGAAGAAAAGCCATTGATTGCCAAATTATACCCACAATATTATCACAAGACCGATAAGGATGGTAGACCTCTTTATTTTGAAGAATTAGGTAAAGTTAACTTGACTGAAATGTTGAAAATCACCACTCAAGAAAGAATGTTGAAGAATTTGGCATGGGAATATGAATCCTTTGCTCGTTATAGATTACCAGCTTGTTCAAGAGAAAGAAACTTTCTCGTTGAAACTTCATGTACTATTTTGGATTTGAAGGGTATTTCGATTAGTTCTGCATCTCAAGTTCTTGGTTATGTTAGAGAAGCTTCTTATATTGGTCAAAATTACTATCCAGAAAGAATGGGTAAATTTTACTGTATTAACTCTCCATTCGGTTTCTCAACTGCTTTCAGATTATTCAAACCATTTTTGGATCCAGTAACTGTTTCAAAGATCCATATTTTAGGTTCATCTTACAGTAAGGAATTATTGAAACAAATCCCAGCAGAAAATTTACCTACAAAGTTTGGTGGTCAATCGGAATGTACCGATGAAGAATTATATTTGAATGACGTGGGTCCATGGAGAGATCCAAAGTACATTGGTCCAGAAGGTGAAGCCCCAAGAGCTTTTGCTACTTAGATGTACCTTTTGAGTTAAACTATGCAATATCCATTAATATTCCAATTCTAATCATTCTACTATCCAGAATGTAATCTATTTTTTACCAACGTTTACATATTTATATAAATTAACATATGTTTATATATTAGACCATTGATGTAGTGGCAAAAAAGATGGTATTCTACTCATAAGCCTTGGGGAATTTTATTTTTTATACCTTTAAAATGAAAAACGAGGGAATTCAATTTGATTGGAAAAAGGGGATCCAATATATATGATTGAAAATTATTAGCTTCTGAAATGAATATAATTGTTATAGTTCATATGGTTTCTTTTTGACGTATATATTGGAAATAAACTTTAGATGTAGTGGAACGAAGAGCACATACCTCACCTAACCTTGGCTATGAAAAGATTCACCTATCCCTTTGTAAAGACAAAAAGGACTAGTTTAAACATCTTGTACTTTGAATGCGTTCAATCCTTGCTAATCATTTTAGTATGACGTTAATTTTAGATGCCGCAAATGAACCCTTAAATGGGGAAGAAAAATAAGTTGAAAAAAAAAATGCAAACTTAATGGTTTAAACCTACACTAACAATGTTTATACAGCGGGTATTATTATTATTCATATTTTTTGCATGTATATTTGGCGAGTTGCATACATTTTACTTTAACGTAACCTATGTTAATGCAAACCCAGATGGAACACTTGAACGCCGGATGATTGGTATTAATAATGAATGGCCCATCCCCACCATCAAAGTCAAGAAAAATGATCGTGTTCAGATTCATTTGACCAATCTATTAGGTGATAGAAACACCTCCTTGCATTTCCATGGTTTGTTTCAACAAGGAACAAACGGTATGGATGGACCAGAAATGGTCACTCAATGTCCTGTTCCTCCAGGAAGTACATTTATCTATGATTTCACCATCCAAAATCAATCGGGTACTTTTTGGTATCACTCACATAGTGGGTCTCAATATGCAGATGGGTTAAGAGGTATGTTTATCATCGAAGACCTCGAACCTCTTCCATTTGAATATGATGAAGAAGTTTTATTATCAGTGACAGATTATTATCACATGGAAAGTCCATTAATTATGAAGAACTTTTTGAGTAGATTCAATCCTACTGGAGCCGAGCCTATTCCACAAAATTCTTTATTTAATGATACTAGGAATGTTACTTGGAATGTCGAACCAGAGACTACTTATTTGTTAAGAATCGTCAATATGGGATTATTTGTTTCACAATATTTATACATTGAAGATCATACTTTTACTATTGTAGAAATAGATGGTATTTTAGTTGATCCTGTTGAAGTTGATTCGTTATATCTATCTGTTGCACAACGTTATTCTGTTTTAATTAAAACTAAAAATTCAAATGAAAATTATAGATTTATTAATATCTTTGATCAAGAAATGTTGGATATTTTACCTTCTGATTTACAAGTTATTTCAACTAATTGGATGGTTTATAATAAAGAAAAATCTCTTCCATCTATCTTATTAAATACGAAGAATTCTTTTGAAAAAGCAATTGAAGCTTTAAACCCTGTTGATGATATGAAATTAAAACCTTTAAAGAAAGTTCCTTTACTTCCAGAAGCAGATTATCAAATTAATTTGGATTTTACTATGGAACAATTAGGGGATGGTATTACTTATGCCTTTTTTAACAATCTTACATATGTACCTCCAAAAGTTCCAACTTTAATGAGTGTTTTATCAAGTGGTAAATATTCTACAATACAAAGTATATATGGTTCAAATACTAATTCTTTTGTACTTCAGCCAAATGAAGTTATTGAAATAGTATTGAATAATATGGATCCAGGAAAACATCCATTTCATTTACATGGCCATACATTCCAAGTTATTTCACGTTCTAAAGAAGGTGATGATGATGAAAATCCAATTGTATATGATCCTAATAATTCAAATCATACCGATTTTCCCGAATATCCAATGATGCGTGATACCGTACAAGTCAATGCAAATGGATTTATTGTACTTAGATTTAAAGCAGATAATCCTGGTGTTTGGTTTTTCCATTGTCATGTTGACTGGCATTTGGAACAAGGTTTAGCTATCACTTTAATTGAATCACCATTGGAAATTCAATCGAATCAAAATTTGTCTACATCATCATTAGAATCTTGTAAGTTGAGTCAAATTTCTATCAAAGGTAATGCAGCCGGTAATTTTGGTGAAAATAAAGAAGATTGGCTTAATTTATTTGGTGAAAATGTTCAATTACCTCCATTACCAAATGGGTTTACTATAAAGGGTTATATTGCAATGGCGATGTGTACTTTTGTTGCTCTATGGGGGATTCGTTCCATTTATACTTATGGTATGGAAGATGTGAATATCGATAATGCCGAAATTATGATTGATAAATTACATAAAATTTTACGTGATAATGAAAGACAAGAAAATTTATAGATTATATAATTACAATCTTAAATATAATTTTAACTTTTGATTGAAAATTTACAAAACTATATTAAAAAATTATAGATAAAAAAAAGATTGGGGCAAAATCCGGCAATGTCACACAAAAAAATGAATTATTGATAACTTTTGATTATAAATTTAAAAAATTCAGTTATATAATATAGATAGACATGTCACAATTATTTGAATGGGCATTTGGGAAGAAGCTTACCCCACAAGAAAGACTTCGTAAAAATCAGCGTTCACTTGAAAAGACTCAACGAGAGTTAACTAGGGAGGTTGGTAAATTACAACAACAAGAGAAGAAACTTTTGAGTGAAATTAAGAAAAATGCCAAACTGGGTCAACTTTCAAGTGCTAAAGTTCAAGCTAAAGATTTGATTAGAACAAAAGGATACATAGTTAAGTTTAATCAAATGAAAACTCAATTACAAGCAATTTCACTTCGTATACAATCTGTACGTTCAAATCAACAAATGGCAAGTTCTATGAGAGATGCTACTCGTGTATTGGGTGGTATGAATAAATCTTTAAATTTACCACAATTATCTAGAATTGCACAAGAATTTGCCAAAGAAAATGATTTGATGGATCAAAAACAAGAATTCATGGATGATGCCATCGATGATGCTATGGATTTAGATGAAGATGGATTGGGTGAAGATGAACAAGTGGATGAGATATTGAATCAAGTTTTGGATGAAATTGAAGTTAATTTGAATACAACTTTGAAAGATACTCCAAATTCGATTGATGCTGGTGAAGAGAATCAAGCTAGAATTGCTCAAGCTGTCGGTGGTCATGGTGGTATAAGTGGATTATCTGATGAAGATAATTTACAAGCAAGATTAGATAGTTTGAAAAAGTGATTTAAATTCTATATTAATAAATAAAAAAATAATTGATAAATTATATATATTTCTTTTCGATCAAATAATCGATAATTTGTTGAGCAGATTGTTCGATTGAAACATCACCATAGTTTTTTAAATGAATTTCTGGGATTTCTGGAGCTTCATATGGAGCACTAATACCAGTGAATTCCTTTATGATACCTTCTCTAGCCTTTTTATATAAGCCCTTTGGATCTCTTTGTTCAGCAACTTGGATAGGTACATCAACATAAGCTTCAATAAATGGAAGATCATCCTTTAAATGTAATTCTCTTGCCAATAAACGATCTTGTTTGTATGGACTTATAAAACTAGTCAATGTTACACAACATGAATCGGTGAATAATTTAGCAACTTCTGATATTCTACGAATATTTTCATTTCTATCTGCTTCACTAAATCCTAAATCCTTATTTAACCCAAAACGAACATTATCACCATCTAATCTATATGTATTAACACCTCTAGATAAAAGAGATTGTTCTAAAGCACATGCAATGGTTGATTTACCACTTGCAGATAAACCAGTCAACCATACAGTTACACCTTTTTGTTTTCTTAAAGTTTGACGTTCGGTGTGAGTCAAGTTTTCATGCCATGTAATATTAGTAGCCATTTTTGATGAAAAAATTTAAATGATTAAATCATTTTGCAAATTCATCTTTAATAATTATATATAAAACCGTTTTAAAATTTACTGGGGAACATCATAGCACGTGAGAGTGAATCATGATAAGAAATTGATTCCGGGGTTAATCAATCAAAACCGAGAGAAAACAAAAAAATTGATGCGACATTTTTGATGCGACTTGGCAGTCCAAAAAAAAAAATTTTTATCATCGATTAAACAAGCTTTCAAAAGAGTGAGATAGTATTATAAAAACTTTACATAAAAAATGTATTATGAGTTGCTTGCTATTGCTCGTATAACGGATCCGGTTAAAACCAGTAAAGAAGCCGTCAAGATTGCTTCTACCATTGGTAAAATGATCCTTAAAAATAGAGGTGTTATCCGTGATATTACTAGTATTGGTGCTAAACCTTTACCAAAAATCATGACTAAAGAACAAGAAAAGTATTTTCAAGGGTATCACTTCCTTATGGGATTTGATGTATCAGCCAATGTTCAATCACACTTATTGAGAACTTTGAGAAATGATCCTAGAATTTTGAGAGCTAATATCATCAAGCATGATATATCCAAGAAGTTAAATGTTGGAAATTCTTATCAACAAGCTCAAAATGCTGCTCAAAACTTATAAATCTCAAGATTAACTATGATAGATCACATTAATCTAAAACTTATATGAGTTTGTAACATTTCAAGGGAAATTGTTCAAAGTAGATCGAACAAATAAGATCATCAAAGTACATTAAATGTACATGTATAGTATGAAATTGTATATAGAGAATTTAAAGGTAAATAATTATCTTGATAATATTTTTCAGTTCCAATCGCATTGAAAAATTAAATCATAATTGACTTGTTAAAGTTTATCTTGACACTAATTATTTAAAAATAAACGCGTGCATTAGGGATCATAAATTGAGACATATGGAAAATCCAGTCAAAATTAACCCATTTAAATACCTGTTTGTTACACTTAATAATCGTTAAATCAACCTAATCCTGTCTCGCACAATATTTTTGTTGTATTTATCAATCTTAAATAGGCAATATGTAAATATAAACAATACAAGAAAAAATATTAAATTTACCTCTTCTCTCTCCTTATACTTGTTGAAAACGTCGAATCAAGTTAAAGTAGATGGTGAGCTAGTAAGAAATCATACTTTCGTCTATAGTGTAGACAATCTAAAGTAAATTAATGAAAACTTGATTATTCTTTATTTTGATTTTGTGAAAAATCCAAGTTTTGTAATTTTGTTGATTTCTATTTCTATGGTTGTGCCCCTCTCTGTGTACGATAATAAAAAAACCACAACACAACTCATATTCAAAATTTGATCACAACTAATAAAATAAAAAAAAATTCATACATAGATAGTTTCATAATAACTTTGGTATTCAAATCAAATCTAGTTTTCATCAATTTCTTTTAAGAATCAAAGACTTTATTTTTTTGTTTTGATTACAAATTCATCCTTATCCAAAGATCAATTGATTTCTTCGAATTAATCAACAACTTCATTCAAACATTCCTTTAACTACCAACTTATTTTCACTCATTAATTAATTGAATCAATCCATTTGTTCCCAAAATACAACCACCATAAAGGAACTAAAGAAAACAAAATCATAGGCATCGATTGTATATTTACATAACATGAATGATTTTAAGGAGAATGAAGGCACAAGTTTAATCAGTCAATCAATAAATAACCCAACACCTATTTCTCAATCACGGCCATTGTCTCATAAAACATCTTTAAATTCATTAAACGAATATTCAAATAATATCAACAAATCTTCAATTATAATGTCATCCAAACAAAAAGAATCACCTATTCGAAGAAAAAAATTGTTATCATCTTCATCTTCAAGTCCCTTCGTTAAAAAAGATGATTCTTTGTTAAATGAAACACTCGCCAATTTACAACTTGATTATAAAAAATTAGAAAGACAATACACTGATATTTTACTAAAGAATAACGATTTATCTCATGATTATAATCAAATCGAACTTGAATCACGGAATAAAGAGAATATAATAATAGAACAAAAGGAAAAGTTATCAAATTTTGAATCATATATCAAATCAACTCATGAAGATTATTCTAAAAACAAGGAATTACTTTCTAAAGAAATATATTATTATAAAAAATTAATCACTGATTTACAATTAAAAGTGAAAAAATTGAATTATGAAGTTAATAATTTAAAAAATGAAAATGAAAAACTTGCAACTATTGCTTCTTCTCAAGAAATAGTAAATCATACCAAGCAAATTATCGAATCTTCACCTACTACTTCCAATGGTACTAATTCAACTCTTACGAGTCCTGTTACTACAAATGAAGATTTACAAGATATTTTAGAGATTTCAGAAAAGTTTAACAGATTATTAATTGATTTTAAAGTATTACAAAGTAATTTCGAATTAGAAAGAAATTCAAGATTAGTACTCATTGATCAAATCGAATTACTCACCAAAGAAAATGAAATATTATCAAATCAAAACTCTAGCAAAAATTCAATACATGTTGATGCTGATATTGACTTATTAGAAGCTGTCGAAAATGCATCAGAAATCAATTCAAGTGTTATACATAACTTCAATAATATTCACACCATGAATGAGCTTACTGATGATGATGAAAATAGTGATGGAATACTGAATGAAAATTTATTGAGTTATCTTGCAGAAGATCTCGAAAACAATTCGTCATCTCCAATCAAGCAACATAATTACACAACTCAAGAATCAATAGATATTTCCAATAACTTTCATTTCCCTCCACTTCAAAATAAGAACACAACCGGTACAAACTTTCCTCCTTCACCAGATTCAGACTCAATACTGAAAAAGCGTATGTCATTACCTCTGAAATTAAAGACCTCACCAAAGTTTGATAGTCCGGAAGAATTTGTACTATCTCCATTAAAGCTAGCAAATAATCAAACTACCTCATTTTTCGAAAATGATCATAAAGAATCAAAAGTGGTCAATAGATATTCGAGTAACAAACCAAATCATTCACGCTACAATAGTCACGATATTTTCCCTATAAAAGTTGAGTTCGAACAACAAGTTCAAGATAGAAATGGAATTGATCGTATAGATGAAGTTCCAAATTCACACAATGTTCGCAGGAATACCAATGGTTCTGTTAGAACAAGTGTTAGAAATAATGCATTCATGGCTCTTAGTGGCGGATATGATGATAATTTACCTGGTTCAAATAGAAATTCACTTACAACGAACTCATCCTCAAAAAGATCAAGTTTTATTATGGATCAACCATCACTCGATATTAGCAAAGAAGAAATCATGAAATTAAGATTTGAATTACAATCTTTGAAGTTACATAATGAAAAATTGTTGAGTTATATTGGTTTTGAATTCCAGAAACAAAAAAAGAATATTAAGAAATTATCTAAAAAGCAATCAGCTAGAACTCTTAAGGCTTTAAGTCATGTGAGTAAACAAATTGAATATTCGGATGCTAAGTTGATCGAAAAATCAAAAGATATGTTGATTCATAAGAAAAGAGTGTTAAGGTCCGTATCGATCAACCCTATTTTATCTAAGAATTATGGAACCAATAGAAATTCTGTTTTCAATGAAGCTTCATCACCAGGAGGTACGTCCAATGCAAGCACAAATAGCATTGCTGTTGGAATTTTGAACAAGGGTTTAACCCCACTTTTCAATGAGTCCAAAGATGAAGATGATTATGGATTTTTGAATCATAATGATAAATTTACTAAACGTATTTTCTCCAATGGTTTACAAGCATACTTAAATTATGATGATTTGCTTGATATAGAATCTGTTGATGCAGAGTTCCCCGATTCTGAAAACGAACTCAATAGCAAAAAATACAACGAGATTTCTGCAAATAATTCAAGCGATGATGATGAAAACAGTGAAAATGACGATGATACTGAAAATTATGATTTTGACAATATCGAGATCGAGAAAAATATTAAGACTGGTATTGACAATAGTATAATAGAAATCAAACGTGGTCCCGATTCAGAATGGGAAGGTGACAGCGCAAATGCTTCATCTAGTGAAGAAGAGTTAGGAATGCTTAAACAGATCCAATATTTGATCTTGGGTGCTGGCGCCATAAAAAAGAATAAGAAAAGTAAGAATCAGCAACCACAATTAGTAGATGATGGGTTGAAACTTAAGTTTTTAACAATTTCGCTTGGTATTATTATTGTCGGTTTGAAATTATCCCATCAAAATCATCAACTGGTTTGATTCTTTTTTTCTTCATTCTATTATTTTCTATGAATCTGTTATTGTCAAGTGATGTTTTTTATCTTTAATTTTTACGACCCTATGCAGATCTTTGAAAATTAACCTCATTCTTTATGTTAAAATCCATCATATTTTTCTCATTTAATGTCATACATCCAAAAATTTGATTCGCTTACAATTTTAGTGTTATCTTTCTTATTTTTAGATTTTTTTTAACACTATTTTAATGGTTCAGCGGTTATAATATGTATGATTATAATTTGATGCATATTCTTGTTCAATTTTTTTTTTAATTAGACTTTATTTATTGACTTTATGTCAAGGTTTAAAAAATTTTTAATGAGTTTTATTAATCTATTCAATCTCTTTACTCACTAGTTCTTAAGATAAAATAAAATGACGCGGACCAACTTTGTATTTTTTGCACTTTTACATTTAACGATATATTTAAGCCTTGTTGGCAAGTAGTTCCTTGCCCATTATGAAGTATTAATAAAATACTTTGTAATAAAGCTACACAAATTCAAGTAATTTCAAAAACCTCAGGTCATTTTTGAAAAGCAAAGAAAAAACAAAAAGTGGAGCCATTTTGAAATTTGATAAAAAGAAATGTTTGTCGATTTCCGTGCATTTGCATTTTAAATTTATTAGTGAAAAATAAAAAGGGAAACAAAAGTCTTACGATTCTAACGCCTTGATAGTGAGCAACCGAGCTGACTTTTGCATATGTGGGATTACAATTGACAGTATTATATGAAACCGCGTGCATATTGATAAAAAGTGGACCATGAAATTCTGAGACAAACAATTTATATAAATATAAGCTTTAGCGCAGAATTTATTTTACTGATCATTTTGCAACCAATATATTAAATAACTGAGATGGCACTAAGAAACTATTTATATGCAAAACATATTAGTGATGATGAGATCACAGCAAAGATAAATAAAGTGAATTCTTCCCTTGAAAAGTCGCCTGCTCCTAGCTTTCAGCGTTCAAATAATCTTAATAAAATGCATAAATCACATAGAAAACGAGTTAACGTACGTCAAAAAGTGATGGAAGGAGATAAACAAGAACCCAAAAAAAGCCATTGCAATAGTGATAGAGAAATTATAATGGAGGATGGTTCAAAGCAATGCCGCAATTGTCCTGATTGCTCCAAAAGTAATGTGAAGCAAATTAATCTTGATGAAAAAGATACGATCCCTAAGGTCACCGTTGAGGTACTGGAAATGCATTTAATAGAAGCTAGGGTAAATGAATTGAAAATAACTCAAAATAATGAGGTTGATTTCACAAATGTTTTATAACGGATTATATCGTTTTACTGGGTACATTTCTTCTTATACTTCTCGTTTGACTCAATGTCACTAATTTTATGATTACATGGTATATATTCAATTCTTTTCATTGCTATAAAATATTATAAACATTACTTTAATTCTCTAATCTAAATTGGACCAACGTTAACAAAGCATATAAAAGATTCAAATATGGAATATCACGCTTGAGTAACTTTTCATCGTTATTAACCATTGACGAATAAACCTTAATGATATTACCTAATATAATCTCCAATTCAATCATACGACCATTTCTTAAATCAACCAACATTGAAGGCTGGTAATTATTAGGAGCATCAAACTTTTCAGTCAACTTGTGCATATTTTCAACATTCTCATCCGTCATATACGTATTATATTCTGGTTCATCTTTATGGAATAAAGCCAAATCCTTATTTGCAACAAACTTGACCTCTTGCATTAATGGAAGAATAACCCTCTCAATTATATTTTCACTGGTTTTCAAATCATACAATCTCCCCACATCTGTGTCTGTGAGGCAACAAACGGTATTGTAACTAGCATTATACAACAATTTCTTCCATCTTATGAATCTAACATTATTATCAATCTTCACTTTATTGTACTCATTGTTGTATAAGTCGACAAACTTTTTTAATGACTCATAGCCAATTATATTTGATTTCTTATTATTAAACTCAAATAAGCCGAATAAAACATTATCAGTGCCGTATTGTGTCACAAATGATTTGACATTCACAGAAGAAATGTATGTTACACCACTTATGAAATTGGCGGATTCAAACAATTTGTACCAATACTTTTCAATTTCAATCCCATTTTGAACCAAAACAATGCTAGTCCCTTTATTTGGCTTCAATAATTTATGGCTGTTATGCTCGATTTCATCCCAAATATTTCCATCATTACGAGGAATAACCTTGGTTGAAACAACAATATAGTCAAATTTATCGCTAGACAGTTCGTCTATCTCATTTAAAGATTTAACCATAATATGTGGTCTAAATCCTTTTATGGCATTTTTTGATTCATTAGGATCATTATTTTGCCTTCTTCCACCATAATCAATCGACGAGATCGTATAGCCTCGTTGTGTCACTGCTTCATAATCTGATCTAATCACTGCTGTGATTTCTACGTCCTTATTGAGAGAAAGAACATAACTAGAAATCACACCAACACCTCCCATTCCAATACATAAGATCTTGATCATTTTGTAAAACTCAATTGATTCTAGTTCAATATATTTACCCTTTTTATTGTTCGTGGGGTTAGGGTCTTGAAAAAAAATATTTGACTAAGAATTACATTTATTATATCCCTGCGCAATCACTGAATTTATAGCTTAGTTAATTGAAGATATGCTTTTTAATTTTATTTTCAAAATCAGCTACTTAATAACTTGTGGATCAATCATATGTGGAGATACCGCCATCCGTGGAAAGGGCTACCCCGGAAAAAAAAATAAAGATAGTACAATAAGATTAAATGCGGTTAAGAATGACAGATATTTATAGCGGCATATATAAGTACTCTATTTTGAGTAATAAGAAGCGAGGTTGGTCCTGTACATAATTTGTAATTAGACTGAAGAAATAAGCATCAAGAGAGTATTTAAAGCCAAACAGACATTTAATACGGAAATTTGAACATGAAGGGCTTTAATGGAATTTACTGGTGATTCTTTAAGTTTAAGATTATTCCGAAGTTTCACACAGCATCAAAAAATTTGTATCTTACACGTCGTAACTTATTCAAAAGTACTAATAATTCGAGTTAAACTAGATCATTAGAAGATATATTTTTATCTTAATATTTAATTTAGAATTTGTAAATAGCTAATAATAATAAAAAGGAATTAAAAAGGGACCGTTATATATACATATATGTTGACCATAAGCGATAATATAAATAAGATTATATGGGTAAATATAAGATGAAAAAGCTTACCTTTCCATTTTGTATCTCTTGTTTGGGTTACCTAGACTTGTAATACTTGGAGCTCCAGTGGCAATGTCTCCAATTCCTGCTCCAGTACCTGAGTTTAAATTCGACGAACCTCGTGTAATCGGTCCACCAATCAACGAATCAACTCCTCCGCCAACTCCATTGCCACCTAAATTCCCACGAATTTGATGCGGATTAAGCTGCTGAAGTCGTGAATGATTTTGACTGTTTATCGAAGAATGAATAGTAGTTGGGGATAAGCCACTAGATCTAGTAGGTTCTTGTAAAACCGCAGATCTAATAAATAAGTCGTCGATAGCTGACATAGTGGCCTGAGGCAGTTGCTGAAGTGGCTGTACTTGTTTGATCTGTTGATTGTGATGATGGCGTTGACTATGCTGGTTGTGGTTATTCTGCTGGTGATGTTGTGGTTGATGGTGAGTGCGAGCCTGTTGATGTAACTGGCTATTGCTCACTTGATGATGATGCGAGGATGAAGATGGAGGTGCCTGAAGTTGCCTAGGCTGGATAATAGAATCAACAGCTGATAATGGTTGTTGAGCCGGTTTCTTTGATCTCATATTAATAATCATTTCATTGAAAAAAGAGTTTTTGAATTCTTGAAAAACCTTCATAGTTTGTGGATATTCATATTGATGATCATGAAAGAAACGGTCGGCAAATATATAGATGAACCTTTCTATATCAGTGGCACTGATTGCCAGAACTGCATCGGTTGTAGAATTAGAATTGGATGCTGAAGAAGGTGCACCATTTGAAACAGCATTAGGAATGCTAACAGCATCAGAAGTCGAAGATAACAGAATAGCATGGTTTGAAGGTACTCCTGAAGGAACTGCAATAGGTTGAGTTAAATTGTTAGCGACGTTAGAATTACCATTTTGACGACCCGGTTGTGGACTTTGTGTCAATGGGGTTCTAAGAGGTGGTGATCTCAGATTAGCCGGTATAGGGGTAACGCTTCCCGGAGTATTTGTACCTGTTGGCGTAGCCATTGGAGCAAGTGAATTCGAGTTATCATAACTATTATTGTTAGTTATATTGTTGTTACCATTACCACCATTCATAATCATGGCATTTGATCTTGATAATCTTTGCTGCTCAAATTGGTGTTTTTGTTTTTCATAGTGAGCTCTTAATTGTTGTTGATATTCAAATGAAGTGGAATCTTTCTGCAGATAGAATTGGTTTTGTGTGTTCATGCGATGTTTCTGTTGATTTTTTTGATTGTGATTTAGGTTCCGAACGGAATTACCGCCATGGTTACTATGGGTGTGCATACTGCTGTTAGAAGAAGACCCGGTAACATGGTTTTGGTTGTGCTTCTTTTGGCTTTGATGTTGTTGTATATTTTGTTGTTGTTGTTGCTGCTGCATCTGTTGATACAACACTAAATTTGAGATAGCGAGATTAGGAGTACCTGTCGAGAAATTAAGACCTTGCTCTGGACGAAATTGATTTCTCGAAGATCCAGATTCATTAACTGTTGAAGGTATGTTATTAGTGGACGTGTTATTGTTGTTAACATTATTTGTATTATTGATTTTTGATGTTGGCTGGGTATTCATTAAGTCGTAAGAATTTGAAGCATTGGAAGTATTTGACGAGTTAGTAGAGTTACCTAAATCATCAGAAGTTGAGTTATCAGTACTAGGGTCGCTGTCGAAATTGTTTGCAGGCCCCACGTCTGGATTCTCGGCAATGCTCCGGTTGAAAGCTGTCGAAGAATATTCAGTACGTTGACGTTGCTGCTGGCCATGTTGAGGTAGTTGTATAGGCTGTAAATGAATACGTGAACTCTGTTCAAGTTGTTGTAATGGTGGAATATTGAACTGTCCTACTGTGTTTGTGGATTCTGCATTTGTATTATTATGATGTTGATTGTTGGGTGATGAAGTAGATGATGGTGAATTTGGGGAGTTGGGCAATGGGGAATGGCTATTGTTACTATTGGATTGCTTTAACGCTATGGAGGTTGTAGATGTAGGGGAAGTTAACAAAACACCTGAAGAGTTGATAGAAGATTTGGTTGCCACACCAGCAATAGCAGTGGAAGAGACATCATTGCTGGTACCTTCACCGTCCATTAGGGAAGTCGTACCACACATATTGTTCTTATTTAGCCCATGTCTCTTTTTAAATTGTGATAACCAACCATGACTGAAACCAACCAATCTTTTTGGGTCATCGACACCAAATTGATGAGCATATATTGACCAATGTTCTCTTAATAAAGGCTCATTGATTGGTTCATCTCTTTCCATTCTTTGTTTCACGAGCATGTCCATGGCTTGATTGATTTTTTCATACTTGAACTTAACTTTACGTCTGCTATGCTTTGAAAATGAAGTTTCTGCCTGTTTCAAGCGATCTCTTAGTTCATTTTCATTCTTTAGCCACTCACTAAATGAGGAAGTTGAAATCGAAATATCATTCTTGTAACGATCGACGGTCTCCAGTTGCGGTCTATTGGATTGATGATAGAAATCTAGAATCAGCACTTTTTGCTCTAGAGTAGCTCTAGGGAGCCTTCCAGGCGGCATTGTCTAGTTTTTGTTTTTTCTATGTACGTGTATTATCACTGATATCTTCGAGAGTTCAAATGATAATAGTTACCAAATGTTTCTGATGATCAAGATATTGTCTTCAGATACTCTAAATGATAATACACTTGAAAAAAAGATGTATGAATTGTTTTTTAAAACCAAGGAATTTAATTATGGGGCGGGATTCTTTATTTCTCAATAGTCGCTCTTTCTCCGAATCAGTTAAAAGGATCAATCTTATTTTTTTTTACAAAGAGCACATACAAAAAAAAAGATCAAAGATTTTCACAAACTTTGGATAGTATTCTCTCAAAACCTACATTCTACGTAAACTATGTCTCCTTTCAATAGTATCTTGGAATATGATATATAATCGGCTCAACAGAGTGTTTTTTTTTTGTTTCAAAAGTACCTTTGAAAATACAGTCACAAATTTGTGTTGCTGGAGACCGTTTAAATGCAAAAAAAAAATTGAATAATTGCCTTTGACAGTAGAAAGATGGACTCACATTTTCTTTTTTCTATGTTTTGAAGTTCCAATCAAAATGCTTATTTTTTTGCATGTTTTACGTTACGTAGGTACGACGGTTTGAAAGTTGCAGGTTAGATTCGCACAGGGATATAGAAAGACTTAATAAATAGCCTCACAATATACAATTGTAGATTTTACTTTACAATCCTAATAGATGTCTTTTTTTTTTTACTTTTAAATCTTGTAATATGAACTTATATAATACTGATACTATGAAACCACTACGACTATTTCTTTAGGATTCAAACAATTTAGTGAGAACCAGCAGACTTTGAAACCTTTTCAAAGACAGATTCATAAGCAACTTCAGAAAAGTCGGTACCTTGAATGTCTGAAGAAACACCATTAAGGGCTCTTCTCAAAGCATCCTTAGAAGAAGCATAAACCATCTTGGATCTAATTGGAGCAGTATCTGGGGACCATGTGAAGAAAACAATTTTAGATCTCTTACCTTCACCACCACCGAGTTCATATTCAAAGTCGTAGACAGCATATTTACATTCATTTTCTGGTAATTTTTCCAAGAAAGCATCGTAATCAGTATTTGTTGAAGTTTCTTCAACAATGATTTCGGTCTTTTTGTCATTTAATGTGAAAATAACAAACTTGAATTTCTTACCTAATTTCAAGTCGTTGAAAGCAGTTAAGGATTCGTCAGCGACAGCAACACTAGAAGATTGTTAGTATTAAAGTCAATTAAGTCCTTAAAAGGTTCATATTGTTAGGACATACCCGGATCTAGACTTGTGGATGTTAGTAACATATTTCTACTGTGAACTATGCAGCTGCAACAAAAACGGGATTAGCTTCGTTCAAAAAAAGAAAACAAGGCATTTGCATTACCATAGTATCAATTCGATCAATCAATCAATTCCCATAGAATATAACATACCATTGTAATATATTGATTTTTTTTGTTTATAAACTATGTAAGTATATAAGTAAAGAGCAAAGGGCAAATGTTAAAAATAAATCGACAAAGTGTGATTATCTGTTCATTTTTCGGTCTGGGTTGTGTGAGATTTTATTCGACCTGTATATAAAACCAAGTTGAGTTCTCTCATATTACGTGTGTTGTTTTAGAAATTTTCTTCTCAAGGTATTTTGTTTGGGTTGTTATTGTTTAGATTAAAGGAAAACTTTCACAAAAATAAACGACAAAAAAAAGGAGTCTCCTTTTAGCTTTGTGGGGGATTAATAAATACTGCATATTTGTCTCACTTAAGTAGTACTATTGTTTAAATCATAGTTTAAATCATTGCAGTCAAATAATCCATATATAAAGTTTCACAGTATTTATTAAATTTATTTAAGTATATATAGTATGCATACCAGATGTAACCAAATCCTTATAAATAAGCTGCATTTAATCTCAACATCAAGTTGATATTATCTTCTGCGCCATTGCTTAAGTAAGTGAGTCTACCATTTTCAACGATAGCTGTGTAATGACCGTTTCTTTTACCAGTAGATGAAGAAATAACATATTCTTCACCTAATTCACTTGATAAAGCAGCATCTGTATCAGTAGCAAAAACAACAAAATCATCATCAATTCCACCCGCTTGTAAAACCGAAAAGTTATCTTCAGGTGCATTTGTATTTAAAAGAATAACTTTATCAACACCTTTATTCTTAATTTCGTTTATACGACTAAAGTATTGTGGTAATTCACCAGTGCTGTCAATTGAGCTAAAAATGACTCTCTTATTAGGCAATTCCTTAGCCAAATCCAACTGGAGTGATTGTTGTGTGGCATTAGTATATTTCAATAATACATTTGTTGGAAAGCTGTCATCGAATAAAGAGGTCATTATATTTAAAGGTTGAAATATGATATATTTAATCTATATATATAAATTAATAAAGTTAAAATATAGAAATTTTTGAAATCGGATCAAAAGGGTATTTATACTTTTAGAAAATGGTGTTAGGAGAATGGAATTCAAACTCCGAAAATGAGTTCGGAGAGTGGAGAAGTATTTAGATTTGCAGCAGATAGCGGTTAATTAGTTTCCGAACTCCGAAAAATAAAATGTGCAAAACACAAATGCACCACATTATGGGGAAGATAACCTCCGCATTTACACACTTTGGGTGGCAAATCTCATGACAACGTGGTCGGCTATGGAGAGATTGTTAATCTAAAGTGGAGAATTAATATCAACAAGAAAATATACAATGTTATTTTCCTCAGTAGCCCTTATTCAAAACCTCAAAAGTAATTTCGGCAAGAGAGCTTTTTAAAGCTTCCGCACAATTTGTACATAGCCTTTGTAAATTAATTTTCTTCATTACTAATTATTATATCTCTGTATTAAATATTTGCTGTTAATGAGGATTTATTTCACCTAAAACTTTGGTTTTCTATACAACGGTTTTTAGGCAAGATTTGCAAAAAAAAATCAAGTCTTCTATTGGATTCATTGTAAAATTGATTTCACTAAATATCTGCTTCAAACACTATCTCAATACATGCTGGAAAAACACTGTTCTCTCATATTCATATAATTTCAAATATCTACTAGACTAGATACGATGGCCGAGTGGTTAAGGCGAAGGATGCAGGTTCCTTTGGGCTCTGCCCGCGCAGGTTCGAACCCTGCTCGTGTCGTTATTTTTTTGCTTTTTCTTCTCTTGAAATAAATGTAATGCAAAGTTCGCAATTTTTACAATTATTCCAGATTTTTTGCAAATAGTTTTAAAAATTAGATCCGTAAAATTTATCGAATGCTGGTAAATATACTTGTTTACCCTTTGAAAGAATACAAATAAAGTCAACTTAAATTTTCAAGAGTTAAACGATTTATTAAAGTAAACAAATTTCTTATCTTTGAATATAACTATTGAAATACTAAACACAGACCTCTTATTTTTGTTTCTCACGATTTTGTTTTTGTTCCACCCCACTAGTAAAAAAAATTGAGATATGCAGACCAAAAAAAAAAGGCTCCATCATATCAGATTATACATAGATTGGGCGTAAAAGATATTTCCTTTAGAGCCACGCTCGATTTAAATAACAATGAGCACATTATATGAAATACTAGAAATCGAGTCATCGGCTACTGGAACGGACATTAAGAAAGCATATAGGAAACTTGCATTACGTTACCATCCCGATAAAGTAAACGAAGAGGATAGGGAATATGCAGAAACCAAGTTTAAAGAAATCTCGCATGCTTATGAGATTTTGAATGATGAGAAAAGACGTGATGAATATGATTTGTATGGATCGACTGAAAATGGTAGAGCTGGATATCAAGATCATTCATATGAAAATGGATATGCAGAATATGATTTTGGTGGCACACCGTTTGATAATTTTTATGGAGCATCAGGTAATAATTACGGAGCTGACGATTTCTTCAATTTCTTCAATTCAATGAATGGGAATGGTCATGCCGGGGCCAATCATTCGAAATCGAATAAACAAAAGGAGAGAACTGAGGATGCCGAACTTGAGGTCGAAGTGACATTAGAAGATTTATACAAAGGTAAAGTCATTCGAACTACATCAACAAGAAACATAATATGTTCTCGTTGTAACGGTACTGGTTGCAAAAAACATTCAATTTTCAAAAAGTGTGGTGTATGTGATGGTGAAGGTTCGGTAACCAAAATCCAGAGAATTGCACCTGGTTTCATAAACCGTCAGCATGTTACTTGTACAAAGTGTGATGGTACTGGTAAAATATCTCGTCCTAAGGATCAATGTAAGAAATGTCAGGGATCTAAAGTGACGGAAGAAACAAAAATTTTGGAATTCGAAATAGTACGGGGATCTAAATCTGGGGAAACAATTGTTTTAGAAAAAGAATCAGACGAATATCCAGGTAAAGAAACTGGGGACATTAGAATGACTTTCCACTGCAAAGAACATCCAACTTTTATTAGAAAAGAAGATGACTTGTTTACGAAGTTTAAGATACCATTGGTCGAATCTCTTTGTGGATTTTCGAAAGTCATCTTGAAACATCTAGATGGACGTGGAATAAAAATTGCCACAAAGCCTGGCCAAGTCATCAGACCTGGTGATTTTATCAAGATCAAAAATGAAGGCATGCCATGTAAAGAGCAGGTCAAAAATAGTTGGTTTTCAAGAAATTCTTCTTCTTCATCCACTTCATTAAAGAAAGGTGATTTATATGTTGAAATAGAAATTGAATTTCCACAAGATAATTGGTACTTGGAAAAGAATGATATATACAAAATGAAAAATTTATTGCCTATCGAATTACTCAACAAGAGTGATATTCAAAAGCAAACTATAGATGGTGACTCGTTACCTGAAGCTAACATCGATATCATTACTGAATTTGTATTGACAAAGGATGTTCCAAATTAAATAAATTGGTAGTTATAGCGTTCATGTTATAATTTCTAAACAGTTTTACCATGTTGAATATTTTTAAAGAAACAACTACAAAATAGGAATCACAATCTCATTTATATATTTACTTGTACATAAATACTCAACAAGTACCATTGAAGAGTAAAATATCGTAGTATAATATTCAATCTAATAAGTCGTTCAATTCATCTACGGTCAAACCAAGTTCATTTGGTTTCAAATCATTTTCTTCTTCTGCATCTTCTTCGTAATCAAATACAAGTTTCAAGTCATCATTCATAGAAATTTGTTTTGATTCCTGAATTTCGGGATTACTAGCCAAAGTTGTTCTATTTGACTTTGTAAAAAATTCCATATCATCTTCATTTAAAGGCTCCATGTATAAAGGGGTATAAGAAAGGAGTTTTGGTTTATCAGGAATACTTTCCACTTCAGCGTCATAAATGTCTGTCAAGTCCTTTTTCTTGAAAAATATAAAATCATCAAGTTTCCTTTTTTTGGAAATTCTCTTTACTGGATCAACATTATTAGAATGTATGTCATGATGTATTAAGTTTAAAGAATTTAAACTATTCGTGTGCGATGTGACTGTGTCTTGTAACTGTTGAGTTACAGGAGATAATTCTCCGACTTCTGCCTTGTATAAATTGTCATTTGAATTAGACGCGTTTACCAATTCCTTGCTTCTATTTGCATATTCAGATCCTATATTGCTAACCAGCTTTAACTCTGAAACATCTTCATTCAAAAACGATCCTCGCTTGGTATTATTGTCTATAGTGTCCTCTTTTGCTATATCAATATGATGATGAATAAATCCCAACGATGAATTTGCCTTGGATAGTGATGGTGGTTTGGGGGTTAGTGCTTTTCTTCTTTGAAAGTTGATGTTGGGTATATTGTTATTACTTTGAATGTGAGCATTTTTATTGCCGCTGTTTATACTAGTATGAGATCTATTCAATGATAGTTTATTCTGATCTTTACCACCTAAAGGTACTCTGGCGAACCTTTTCAGTCCAAGCGCACCGGGTGTTGGATTGATTGATGATTGTTGACCTTGTTGTTGTTGTTGCTGCTTCTCTTGTTGTATCGGCTGTTTACCACGAAAGTTGAACGAATTCTCTACATCGATCGACTTATTTAGTTTTGGATTACTCATCTTTAGAGCATTTTCCTGGTCAGTGAATATAGGATTGTTCATTGCTTGTGTATATATTTATTTGATAAGATGTATATTTGTTTTTTTGGTTGTAATTATATTTATATTTTGTGTTTGTACTTTGGTTCACAAAACATTAAATAAAAAAATAGGCATATAGCTAGAAAAATATAAATCATATTCAAAAATTATTAAGCAATTTCCAAATTTTGCAAGTTACATAGGTTGCAAAAGCCAAAGGTTATATACAAAACGTTTCGACTATGGCTTTCCAACTGCAGTTTGTAGCAGAAACTTCAACGCTGCGTTTACTGGGGTCAAGTTGGATTTACTTGGTAGATTGGATCTTAGCCCTTATTTTGGGTATAGCATTCGTTTTTTATTTTAATAGGTTAGTGGGGTTTATTTTATCATATATTCTTAAATTATTATTATGGAAACATCATAAGATAAGCATTAATATAGAGTCATTTAAATTGAGTCCATTGGGAGGTAGACTCTTTATGAAGAATGTTACAATCGTGAATAAAGATTATACTATTTCCATTTTAAATTTGAATCTTACATGGAGATATTGGTTATTTCAATTACCTAAACTTCCTGAATATTATTTTGATAAATCATTTGAAAATGAAAGCAATGAAACAGATGAGTATTTAAATAAGAAATTACCATCTAAATTATTGTTAATGCTTGATGGATTGGAAATTTTCATGTATAATAGATCAATGGCGTTTGATCAGATCCTAGATGCTTTAAACAAATCTAATGGTAACAAAAATACAGGCAGTAGTTCAGTTTCAAGTAATAATCCAAAAAGTTCCAGTTCAGGTTCCAATTCATCTTTTGTTTCAGGAGAATCAACAACTCTGAACAATCTAAGATTCAGAAATTCTAAAATTGAAAATTCGATATCTGATACCAATTTCACTGGAATTAGATCAGAGAAAAAAACAACTTGTGATGAATCTTTATCCAAAATGGAGTCACGATTAAAACTTTTACTTAAAATATTTCCTATAAAGCTTCGGATTAAGAAGGGAGCCATTGTCATTGGAAATGCTTCTACGCCATCGATCTTGATAGCATCTTATAAAGCTTCAAATGGCTTAATAGATATCGTAAAAGCGCCCAATGTTCTAGATAACCACCGATTCTTATACGATCTTACATTCGAAAACTTCCAAGTATGGATGAAGCCTAATATCGAATATAATAAAAAAAAGTATCTGCTTAAAGATGTTAAATCTACTTTTGCAAACTATAATGAGATTTATAAAAATAATGGAAATAATAAATCACCCAAAATAAGTACAATTAAGAGATATAAACATTGGTTTAAATTTCAATCTGCAATTAAAAAAGTTCACAAGGTTTATGACAAATTATCTGGTAAATTGAAACATAAAAATGAAAATGACTCTGATATGCTTCAAGAACAATGGAAGGGATTGAGAAGATATATTGGAGATCAAAAGGAAGATTTTAACCTTTTAAATCTTATTCATGCTGATGAACAATATGCAAAATATAGTCTAATTGTGGATTCGATTTCTACTAGGATTATTTATTATTATGATTCCTTGGGAACAATACCCTTGGGACCTACAACTACAACGCATTACCCATTATCATCCAACATTAATTCTGCTCCTGAGCATGGAGTGGAAATTCATTTATCAATGGCAACCATACATTACGGCCCATGGGCTGACAAGCAAAGGATTCCTTTGCAATCTGCATTTTTCCCAACGTTATCAAGAGATTCTGAACCAACAGTAATTGAAAGTTCTCCCGGATCTTTAAGACAATATGCTGGCTTCAAAATGACTGCAATAGTTAAAGATGAAGTTATCTTACGAATTCCAACAAGGGAACCTTCAAAGAATAAAGACTTATTGAAATATATAAGTAATGGGAATACAAATCAGCAATCGAATATGGATAATATAGAAAGTCGAAGAAATGAGGCGAATGTACAAAATCCAGATTCAGAGAATATACCTGCGCAAAAAGTTTCAAGGGCATTTGGTTGGCTAGAAATAAAGATGGGTGCTGAATCTTCAATGTCATTTTTCACTTCATACATCGCTAAACCTAAAACGGGTTGGAGCAATACTTTGAAGATCTTATTTAAGGAGCCAGAAGTTAGATCTTCAGTTAATCACGATATTTTATTTCTTGCTGATTCTCACAGCATTGAAGCTGATGTTGGATTTCCCTTGGAATGGAATCAAGAATTGGAATGGTTATTCAGCCAAAAGAGTGAAAATGCCAAAATATTCTTTCTTCGAGAACATGCATTGTTATTTTCCGATATATTTACTGATTTTGGTTCGGGAGATCCTACACCATATGAATTTTTTAGGCCTGTTCTTTATAAAATTGATTGGGAACTTCTGAATTATAAGTTGTACTTGAATGTTAATGATGTAAATATTATTAGCAATCCTTTGGATTTTAACGTTAACAAATTTATATCGGTTCAAGGGGATAGTCTAAATGTAAATTTAGACATACCAATCAAAGGTGATTTTTCTAAAACTACAACAATTGATTTTAATCTTGAAACTTCATTTTTTAACTTAGTACTTGATACTCCTCCTTGGCATACGAATTCTTTTTTAAAAGATTCAAAAATAATGGGTAAAAGTCATAAATTTAATATCGATGGTTCATATACGTTTTTCAGCGGTGTTGAAGTTCATACTTCAAATTTCATTGAAATTAGATGTACTGGTGAATTTGTAACCTTGAAATGTTATGGTACATTAGTTAAGTACTTGTTTTTAATAAGAGAAAATTATTTCGGAGACCATATTCATTTTAGGACATTTGAAGAGTATACTACAGATATGCATAACATGAAAGATAATATTTCAAATGATTCCGCAAGCACCTTGTCTTCAGATTCTTGTATAGATTATACAAAGATAATCAAAACTGAAAATGATGTCGATATTTTATTCACTTTTCAAGTGAAGCATGGTCTTATTTTACTTCCTTACAATATGTATGATTGTAAGTCTCATATTGGTCTTTCATTTAATTCGATTGATGTTGATATACGTTTTACGAATTATTATATGGATTTACAAGCCGACTTTAGTCGAGTTCTCGGTACTTTTGTTCAAAACAACAACCTTGATGAAATGGATACAATATTCAATATTCCCAAATATAAAAAGCTCTTTTTATCGAATGAATCGAGCGATATTAGTCTTGAAGGATTAAGTGTTCATGCTCATAGAATGTTTGGATTACCACCAGATGAACTCACATATTATTGTAAATGGGATTTGGAAGCTGGGAATATCGAAATCGATTCTAATATCTCATTTGTCATTGGATTATTGACTTGTGTTGAACTTTTTGTATTTGGATATAAAGATGTTGAAAATGGATTAAACCTCGAAGATCCAATTATTTATGATGCACTTAATTTCTCATTTAGATGCAATAGTATTGTTGTCAAGTTGAAACCTCAAATCGAATCGAACTTTAGGTTTTTGATAGATTTGGGAAGTATATTATTGACTTATAATGATATTGCAAATGAACGCTATTCTAGTCGGATATCATTGTCTCTTCCAAACATAAGCCTTAAGGTTCTTGAACGGTTAGAAAATGATACAAATATAATGGCACTCATAACCACATCTATAATCTTTAACAACATCTGCCAAAAGAAGGCCATGCTCGAGCATAGAAAGCAACAACAGAAGCATGTGAAAATAAGTGACGCCCCATTCCATAGATCCCCATACTTGTTGTTTCCTGAAAATAAGGATGACTCTTACTACGAGGCTTATGGTACTTTTCTAACACCATTGACTTTACCTGATGCAAATGCTCCAATAAACCATAAACGTAATTTTAATCTGAATACAAGTTTAGAAAATGAATATTCTGATACTACCTCAGATGAATCAAGCTTTGGTGATACAACGGAACATTCAGTTCCTAACAAGGGAACTTTTGCAAGTTATAGCGATGAAGACTTTTGTCCATCTTATGAAGTTGATCCACAATACGAGTACGATAATTTCATATTTGAATTAGGAAACACCTCCGTTTTTGCGACACCTCTGTCATTGGATCCAGTCGCTAGTTTATTGCTTGAATCAAAAGACTTTTCATTGGATTCTCTTATGGATAAACTTCATATTGAATTAATACTTCGTTTGACGGCCTGTTTAAGACAAATCTATAGCGTGAAGAATTTTAGATTTGTTACAAACGAAATTAGTTTCAAGTTTGGCATTTTCGAAGCCAACACTGAAAAACTGTTGTTACAACAATTGGAAACATACCCTCATCTAAGCATGATTATAATTCAACCATCATTGGCATTGTCACTTAAAGAGAAAATTTTGGGTGACAAGAGTGACATTTTGAAGACCACTGACACGATTGCTGCTCTTCATCTTAAGGAAATTAATTTAAGTATCAATAATCCAAATCACGACCCTAACCTTGTCAGGGTAAATGATATCGAGTTTTGGGTTCTGGCTCCTCAAGATGAAGAGCTTGTTATTTCATCCAATATTGAAGAGGTTTATTTTGGATTACAAAAGGATGAAATTGATTTTATTATCGGTTTTCTGGAAAAAATTCAAGGTATGATTGAACCAGGGTTAGTTCGTTTGAAAGAATTATCAGAGAAATCTACAGATAAAGCATTTGCTGAGTTAGTTTACAAGCTTGTTGTTGCCTCTATGGAACATTCGATTGATCATGACCCTGAAGTTTTGACGAAACCGGCCAATATTTTAAGGTCACGGACTGAACATGTGAGATTTTTTGATAGTTGGAAAATGATTACTAGATTGAGACATGTTTTAAATCACTTGCCCAAATCCTGGGTGGAATTACAAAACGAAAATTTTAAATCATGTGAATGGCAATCTTCTCAAAGAGCATATACTGAAGTCACTGATATTTTCTCTCGTTGGAGAAGTTGGGAGGCTAACATTGAACAAAGAAAGCTCTTTTATAACTTTGTATTTTCTTCAATTATTACTGAGAGTGACAAGAAAAATAAAGACTTTAAAATTAATTTTAAAGTCTCTGAATCCTTATTTAAGGTGTTAAACTCATCCAAAGAGTATGATTACATAAATTTACAGGCTTATTCGCTTGAACTTAATGCAGAATCTAATGAGTTTATGGATTATTCATCAATTGGTTTGCCGGTATTGGACAAAGTGTTGACATTGAATGTGGTTTCGAATCTATCTGCTTACAAAAGTAAAATTTCCATAATTACTTTGGGTTTAATCCGAGAGGTTCTTTTAAAATTTGCAAAAACAGAAAAACCAAATATTCGTAAAGAAGAAATTCAAAAACCTCCGGTGCTTGCAACCAAATCACAAAATCTTCATATATCGTTGGTATCAACAGTGCATAACTTTCAACAACATTTCTTCTTACCATTTTCTTATTTCGAGCTTGTTGCTATAGATTCTATAAGTTCAGTTGATGTTTCTATCTTCCCGGAATTTCCTAACGTTCAACCCATTTCTTTTGGCCATAAGTCTTATTTGTATGACTTTTCTGTTCGAGCCAACGAAAATAGAATATTACACACTGTGATTTCCGAATTAGATATTGTTGTTGCCACCGCTGGCGATGTAAAGATGGGGTCCAAGGTCGCCGATGTATCGTTGAGCAAATTATCATTTAAAGTTTTTGATAAAAGTGATGATTTAATCCACAATGTAAAAGAGTTTATCAATACGGATCTCGTCTTTTTAAAGACAATGAACCCATCAAAAAATAATGAAATTGAAAAAAACAAAAATGAGAGCATCCATTCTACTGGTCGTTTTACATTATCCAATATATTTGATTTCTCAATCGGAATTCGAGTAAGAGAGTTTGTATGGGGTTTGGAGATGTTAGGACCATTAAGGTTGAGTGGAGCCGTTGTTGAAAGTAATTTATCTTTTCAAAGTTTGGGCGGTACTTTGATACTTGAATCTTTGGTGCAAAAAGTTGATTTTAATGCTCATATGAGGAAAGTTGCTCTCATGGAAATCCAATATTCTCAAATTAATTCAGGTATAAAGTTTAGTTCTCTTCCGGATCTTTATTTACTATCAGGAAACATTGGCGTGGGATACGTTAAAGTTTTCTCACCTCTGTTGTTACCTGCTATTGAAAGTATAGGCACACATTTGGAAACATTGAATGGACATATCGATGCATGGGGTCACTTAATATCTCGAGATGATAGCAATCAAACAGCCTCTAAAGTATCTTCAGATTCGAGTTTCATGAAGAAGAAATCTTTTATGGATTTATTGGCCGTTAAAACAAAATTTTCTATTGATTATATTGGGTTATCTACATTTGTTGAAAAATCTAAATATTCATTTGAAGTTGAAAATACATCTTTGGGTGTATACAATGTTTCCAATGTTGGAGAAAATGAAAGTTTGGAGGTTCATCAAATTGTTCCTTTATACGGAGAATTCGCAGTTCCAACTGCTCGTTTTTATGTCATGGAAAGAAATATTTCAGTAGGTTTATCCAATATCATTGATGTTAATTTGGCAATAAGGATCTTACATAATAATGAAAATATTGAAAGATTACATTCGTTACAGATTGAATCTCAATACTGTAGGATTTGTTTAAGTCCACCTGCAGTATTCAAAATTGTTAATTCTTTGGATGCAATAAAATCAAGCTTATCAAAAATCCCATGGCCTACCAAAAAAGCTAATGTTAAACCGCTTCTAAAGAAACCTTCATCTTCCTTTTTAAACAAATTTGCTCTGACTCATTTATTGGCATACAACTTTTGTTTTGGTTGGATTTTTGAAGAAGCTTCAAAAGAATATCCTGGTGTTATTATTGGAGCGGAAAGGTTCTTTGCAATTGCTGAAGACAAGTTGGGTAAATTTACTCTTATGGAAGCCTTCTTGTCTGTTGCAAATGGTTCTAGATCTTCCAATTTCTACAGTACACAATCTGAAAAGAGTAACCTCAACAGAGCCTTTTTGCCAACAATGCAATTAATATATACTATCGAAAATATCGAAGATTCGGGCCACATGTCAGTTATCATCAATGGTGATGAATTGGATGTGAAATTTTTATCTACATCTGTGGGAATTATTGAAAATGCGGTACAGTCTAGTTTAGATGTACAACGATTTTTAATTAAAAGGGCTACTAGGCTTGGTTCCTTAAGGGACCGTTTGGATAAGAAAGAAAATAAAGATGGAAAAATAGAGGTAGAAATTCACCCTAGTGACGACAAGTTTGAATATAAATTTGATTCAATTGAATTGAAGGCAACTTTTGCTGGTTCAAACGTTTTATTTTACAGATTGAATGATACTAGTTCGACTACGTCTCCTTCATTATTTTTACATTCTCCTGCAGTGAAGATAGCTGCTAGCTATAAACATCAGAAGAGAGCTCAGAAGAGACATATAATTAAGGCCGAGGTATTTACGTCTTCTTCTGACAATGTATTGTATTCATCATGTGTACCAGTTATTGTTGACTTTGCAGAGGGTATAAAAAGAATGGTTCATCTGAACCAATTTGAAAAGCCGCAAGTGAAGGTTGAAGATACAAGTGAGCCATCTAGAGGTATGGACAACTTGTTGAAAGAATTTGATTTCCATCTAGGTCTTAGAATTGAAAAGCAAGCGTTGACTTTAAGTTGTGCTCCAACCGCAAAAGTGGCAGCAATAGTAGGCTTGGATGGGATATATGTTCAAGTTAACACAGGAACTAAGGACGTTGCTAACATTGTCTTGACTGCTTTATTTGACAGTATTTCTGCATCATTACAGCATGTGTATTCAAGAGAAATCAGTGGTTCTATTTCTATGAGGAGTGCTGTTTTAACAAGTTCGTTCGAATTTGACAAAGTTTCTAGCATATTAACTTCAGGTTCGTTTGTTGATGTTGACGGATATATAAATATGAAACAATATCAAGATTTAGAGTTATTTAAAGATATTTGGTTTCCTAAACAATATGCTGAACTTTATTCCAGTTTTGTCTTGAAGAAAGATAGTATTGTTGAAGTGGAACATAAATCTGAATTGGCTTCAAACAAAAACATATCTGCTAGATTCAAAGAAGTTTCAAATACATATGCATTACCTTGGGTTTTTACGTTTATTGTATTGAATATTAACTTGCAAGTTGATTTTGGGCAATCATTGGGGAATTTTAAATTGAATTTAGGAAAATTTTGGGCTGTTTCAAAGAAATCAACCGATTGGGCCCAAGATTTGAAATTGGGAATCGATAGTATTTGCCTTACTTCCGAAGGTAGATTAGGTGGTAGTTTGGATGTGAAAAATATTAATCTTCACACGGCTATTAGTTGGAAATTAGAAACAAACCATATATTAGACGTTCCATTAATTTTGATTTCTGGTGGAATCGAAAGTTTGCAAATTAAAACTTCTTTCGATTACCATGTCATCGGTATTGCCAATATCGAAGGTTTACTGATTGATGTCTTCAATCAAAAAAGTGAAATTAGTATATTCAAGGATCATTTATTTGCTACAACTAAGCTTGATACAGCGGAAGTGTACATTACATCATTAACAGCATCAAACTGTTTTGATATTTGGAATACTATTTCAAGGATGATTCAAGACAATAGGCGCTCATATAAAGAAACTCTTCGTGACTCTAGTAAGGGTAATAGTTTCTCGAAAAAAAGGAGTATTATTCGTGATACGACAGCAACGACTCAGATTTTGGAGACGGTTAAGAAGCTCGAAGCAAAAATCCAAGTTATATCTGGAAGATTTCTTTTACATGTTTATCCATCTTCATTTGATGATTCAAAAGTTTTGGTTATTAAAATGGATGAATCTAGAGTAAATTTCCAACAAAATGAATTTCCAAGTGGTATTTCAAATGATTTAGAGATTCAGTTCAATGATTTGAAAGTATCTTTGTCTATGACATCATCAGTACTGGAAGATTTTATTGTACAATGTTCTGTAAATGACTTTGTTGAACATGCTCGCAAAGCCAGAGGTGGTAACATCTTTGTATTCCCATCTTTTAAGATTAGTATGAGGACCTTCCAAAAGTATGATGATAATGTGATTGAATATCTTTATCAATCATCCTTTGGTAGCACCGTTGATGTTCGTTGGAATTTAGGCTCTGTTAATTTTATCAGAGAAATGTATTCTATCCATAAAAAGGCATTCATGTCTCGTAAGGAATACAGATCACAATCCGTAAGTGGTATAAGTTTGAGAGAAGATATTTTTAGCACTCAGGGAACAAAACCTTCCTCGATTTTAAAGGAACAACTAGATGAAGAAGATCCAACAGAACGAATTGATCAAATGATTAATGAGACAATCGTTAAGGTTTCAGATGGGTCTAAATATCAATATGTGGCATTGGCACCACCAATTATTGAAGCTCCACAGTTGAAAGAATTGGGTAATGCTACACCTCCTTTGGAATGGTTTGGTTTGCATAGAAATAAATTTCCTAACGTTACACACGAAATTGGTATTGTCAGCTTACAAAAGTTAATGCATGAAGTTGAGCTGCAATATTCAAAGATTTTGGGGAAGGCATGAATATTGACAATCAAAAAAAAGGTACCCGTTTATTCAATTTCATTTCTACATGTATATTAACATTTTTATTATTAATTTTTATTACGGAAATATAGGTTTATTTATTATAATATGAGGTGAATTTATTTACAAGAAGCATTCTATTCAAAGCATGAAATTTGCTATTGGAGTTCTCGATAAAGAGATATAACTCAATGAGTTAAATGCCATCTACCTTTGGCTCTTCTTCTGGCCAAAACTTTTCTACCGTTTTTAGATCTCAATCTTGCTAAAAATCCAAACGTTCTTTTTCTTTTTAAAGTTGAAGGTTGGTAAGTGTTACCTCTGGACTTGAACCTTCTTTGGATAAGGCCAAATAATGACGATATGCCAGTTGTGTTGCCAGATTTATTGACTGGTAATATGAGCGAATTTATATTGTTGTTAATGCCATTATTAAATGTTTGGGAAGCTAATGGAAATCTAGAAATGGCAGAAGGTTGTGATAATATCGAAAAGTTTCGAGTGTTTCTTAATGCACCAGAACAACTATTTCTTATGAATCCAGATAATGAAAACATTTCTATATGAAGGATGATTCACAAGCTTCACTAATTTTGATATTATGGGCAATGAAAAAAATCATTTTGAGAAAATTGAAAAACTTTTGGACTGGTATTTACACTAAAGTCTCGATAAAGGCGTAAATTTAGGTATTAATTAATTTCTCAATTACATCTCATCATCGCGAAATCATCATCATTATGGAGTACTAGAAAAAAAATATTGACAAACAAGGTGCTTATATTAAACAATTCTAAACCTATACAACATAGTTAAGATGTCCACTTCGCAACGTCCAAGAAGAGTTCAACCATCGGCTGTAAACACGCCAACCGAAATACATATTCAATCGCTAACTACTATATCCAAAGAAGATGCCGAAAGTATACTAACTGAATTCATTAGCACGAGTGAAGCTATTGCTGCAGCTTTACCAAATTCCGCACATGCTAATGAAACAGAAGAATTTAACTCCACTGGTTTATCTAATTCTACTGGTAACAATGTTGTTCTCGGTCAATTAAAGAGAGTTCAAAGAGATTTGAGAGGTTTACCACCATTATCTTCAGAAATGACAAATTCTGCTCCAAGCGCTTCGGATAGTACTGGTATCAATAAGAAGATCAAGTTTGATGACATTGATGCCAATGATGTAGAAGAACCTAAAAACAAAAAGATAAAGTTTGATGACGATGAATCCGAAGCCCCAGAAGAAGCCCAAGACTCTGATGCAGATGAAAGTGATGAGGATGAAAAGGATACCGCAAGTAAGGTGGAAGATAATGAAGAGAGTAAGGATGAAGAACCAAAGGAACAAAAGAAGGAAAAGAAGGAAAAGAAGGAAAAGAAGGAAAAGAAAGAAAAGAAAGAAAAGAAGGAAAAAAAGGAGAAGAAAGAAAAAGCTAGCAAGAAGAAAAGTAAAGATTAAGCTTATTTCTTTTCAAATCATAAACCTCGTCATATAGTTACATGTGTAAAATAGTTCTATAAAGTTTAGTACAAAGATAATTGAAATTTATTTTGTAGTAGTGTATATGAATATAAAATTTCACTTTCTCCTTTTTTTTTGTTTACATACTGATTTGCATATACACATCACAAAATATATGTTTGAATCCGAGCTCCTATTGAATTAATGCAATGGGATTGAAACGGAAGAGAAACTTAAAAAGGAATATTCCTTTTTCAGATGATGAAAAAAGTGAATCAATAATCCAAGAACAACCCATAGAAGCAAATGAATCATCCGATAATGACACTTTTATAAATAACAGCGACTACATGTCATCAGATCAACAAAACACGTCCATAGAAAACAATTCCAATAAGAATAGAATCCTTAAAGATGACAAGTCATCAAATCCATTCGTTGAAGAAAATAATTACGACGCGTTTACTATGGAAGAAGGACAACTGAAGCGTACTTTGAAATCAGATCATAGCGCAAACGAAACCAAAACACAAATTGATGATGAAAATGATATGGAGAAATATGAAGAACCAAATGATGAAGAAGTATTTGAGGATGCTTCTTCTATTCCTGGGCCTCAAGATTTGAAGAGTGAGACGCCTGTTTACTCTGGAGAGATTAAAGAATTTACATCAAATACTAATAATTTATTGCGATTACCCACACCACCATTACTAATTCCACCTTCATCTACAGGAAATCAAACATCTTCCTCTCAAAGAAGCACCTTGTCTTATTCCCAACAACAATCTGACGTATTGTTGCAATCTCCTTCAAAGAGACGCGAGCTTCATATCCCTGTTAAACCTAACGAACCTAGATTGGTTATAAATAAGCTTGTATTGACAAATTTTAAGTCGTATGCAGGCGAGCAAGTTATTGGACCGTTTAATGCTTCATTTTCAGCAGTTGTGGGCCCAAATGGAAGTGGTAAGTCCAACGTTATTGACTCCATGTTATTTGTTTTTGGTTTTAGAGCACTGAAAATGAGACAAGGGAAATTATCAGAGTTAATTCATAATTCTTCAGGAGGTGAAAAACTTGATTTCTGTCAAGTTGATATACATTTTCAACATGTTTTGGATGATCCAGAAATTGATAGAGTTGCTGAAGTCTTACCGAATTCTGAATTGATTATATCAAGAAAAGCATTAAGAAATAATCTGTCTCTGTATTATGTTAATGGTAAGACAAGCAATTATACGGAAGTAACTTCCTTCCTTAAGGAGAAGGGAATCGATTTAGATCATAAGAGATTTTTGATTCTTCAAGGTGAGGTTGAATCTATTGCACAGATGAAGGCCAAGGCTGAAAGAGAACATGACGATGGTTTATTAGAATATTTGGAAGATATAATAGGAACTACCAAATATAAAAAATTGATTGAGGACAATTTATCCAAAGTTGATGAATTAAATGATATTTGTTTAGAAAAAGAAAATAGATTTGAATTAGTTGAAAAAGATAAAGAATCACTTGAAGAAAAAAAGAATGAAGCTTTGAAATTCTTATCTGTCGAAAAAAAATTGATCAACAAGAAATCAATTCAATATCAAGCAGGTATTCATGAGAATATGAATATTTTGAAAGAAAATGAATCTAGTATTAATGCTTTAAATGAGAAATTAGAAAAAGAAAAAGAAGCCAACTCTGAATTGATGAACAGTATCGAAGAATTCATTCAACAACAAGAGAAGGCGAAAAAGAATATCTTAAAAATTAATGATGACATTGCAAAATTAAATAAAAAGCAAAAGGAAGCGAATAAGGCTAATGTTTCTTTGGAAGAAAAGAGTAAGAATTTGAAAAGTAAAGTTAAAAAGATTAAAAAGACTAAGGACCAGCTGGAGCATTCATTAATTTCATCAAAGCAAAAGTTACAAATCAATAATGAAGCTGCAATGCTGTTTAAATTGGAAATAGAGGAATTAAATAAAAATTTGGAGATTGAAAAAGCTAAATTGGATGATATCAGAAAAAATTTGACTGCAAAAACATCACAATTTACAAAGAAAATCGAGTCATTGCAAACGAAATTACAGCCTTGGAATGACAAATTGAAGGAAAATGATAATGCTATTCAATTGGCTAAATCTGCCTTAGAAATGCTTGTAACTCAAAAAGAAAGTACTTTCAAGCAGCTCAATGAAGCAAGACAAAGGTTAATTGATATTAAAAAACATGGAAAAGAAAAGGAATCTGAATACTTAGATTCTGAAAATAAACTTTCAAAGATTATTGATCAAATTGCCATTGGTGAAGAACAGATTGCTCTTGAGAAAAAAGAATTGGAACAAAAGAGGTCACATCTTATGAGTACTAGGCAACGTACTCAAGATGCTGTCAATTCGCTTTCTAATTTTCAAAATAAAAATAAGGTATTATCTAGTTTGATGAGGTTAGCTAAATCAGGTCGTATAGACGGTTTCTATGGGCGACTTGGTGATTTGGGTGTTATAGATGACGTATATGACATTGCAATTTCAACAGCTTGCCCAGGTTTAGATTCCATGGTTGTCGAAACTGTTGAGACTGCTCAAGCATGTATTGATTATTTAAGGAAAAATAAGTTAGGTTATGCCAACTTTATATGTTTGAACAAGTTAAGAAAATTTAATCTCGATCCTATTCAAACTCCAGGGAATCCTGCTATTGTTAAGAGATTGTTTGATTTGATTCGTCCAACAAACCCAAAATTTTCTCCAGCTTTTTATAGTAAGGTTTATAATACTTTGGTTGCTCCTGATTTAAAAGAAGCCAAGAAAGTTGCTTACGGTCCAAAACGTTGGAAGGTGGTTACTTTAGATGGTAAAGTAGTTGATACTTCGGGTACTATGTCCGGTGGTGGTAATTATTTTGCGAAAGGTGGTATGAGATTGTCTAACCTGAATTCTGTTGATGCTATGGATATTGTACCTGAAGATGTTGATCTTCTTAGAAACGATTTGAAGAATTTAGAAGCCAAATACGAAGAAGCGGAAAGTCAGTTTAGGGAAAAGGAAGGGGTCTTGAAAAAGTTGCAGGATTTAAAACCGGAAACAGAATTTTCTATTTCAAGATTAAGATTGGATATTGAATCTTTGAGTTCTGAAAGAAAAGAAGTTCAATTGGTTTGTAAGAATCTTATTGCTGAAAATGAAAAGAGTAGTGAGAACAACCCATATGAAGTTCAGATTCAAGAAAGAGAAACTGAATTGACAACTTTGCAAGAAGAAAAAAACAAATTGAAATCTCAAATGATTGATTTGGAGACTCAAATTAAAGATTTAGAAGAAAAAATTATGGATGCTGGTGGTGTTGAATTAAAGCTTCAAAACTCTAAAGTTGATTCGATCAAACAAAAAACGGAAATTATCAATGAAAAAGCTGCAGGTGATAGAATGGCGATTAGAAAACTCGAAAACGAAATTAAGATACATACAAAAGTTATTGAACAATCTGTAAAAGAATTAGAATCGGCTAATACAGAGTTGGATACTATTCAACAAGAACAGCAGGAGAAATTGGAAACGCTTGAAAAGTTGAACAAAGCTATTTTAGAATTAGAAGATAAGCGTAATGATAATGAGAGCGAATTGGAAAAGATTCGTGTTGAAGTGGAAGACAAAAATGAAAAAATACAGTTATTTAAATCTTTTGAGATTGAAATTGAGAACAAAATGGAAAAGCATCAATCTTATATCAAAAGAGCAAAGAAGAATATCGAAGAAAACAATGATAGTCTCAAAAACCTAGTGTTACGAGATGTCAAACCATATATTGATTGGATGGAAGAAGAAGAGCAAATAAGATATGATGGTGCGGTTTTTGAAGATATCGATGAAGAGAAAATGGAAAATTTGGATCTTGATGAAATTAATGCAGATATTGAACAATTGGAAGTTGTTTTAAATAATATTAAGGTTGATATCGAAGTTTTGAAGGAATACGGAAGTAAAAAAAGTGAATTTGAGTCAAGACGGAAAGATTTAAATACTGCAGTAGAAGAAAGAGACGAGATCAAAAACTACTGCGAAGATTTGAAAAGGAAAAGGTTGGATGAATTTATGGTAGGTTTTAATACTATATCCATGACATTAAAAGATATGTACCGTATGATTACCATGGGAGGAAATGCCGAATTAGAATTGGTTGATAGTTTAGACCCTTTTTCCGAAGGAATATTATTTAGTGTTATGCCTCCAAAGAAATCTTGGAAAAATATTTCAAACTTGTCTGGTGGGGAAAAAACTTTATCATCCTTGGCCTTAGTTTTTGCATTACATCAGTATAAACCTACACCATTATATGTTATGGATGAAATTGATGCTGCATTAGATTTTAGAAATGTTTCAATTGTTGCCAACTATATCAAGGAACGTACCAAAAATGCCCAATTTATTGTTATATCATTGCGTAATAATATGTTTGAATTGGCACAACAATTAGTTGGTATTTATAAGGTGAACAACAAAACAAAGAGTATTACATTACAAAATAAAGATTTTTTGGGTAATGAGGAATAGTTGTATAGAATATGTATATTAAGTAATATTATAATTATAAATCTAATTCATCTCTCTTGTTTTTCCAGATAGCTTCCTTTGCGATCCCAAAATCATGATCTCCTCGTCTTTTCAACAAAAAGTTATCATCAAACCAATCCATCATATCAACTAAAGTATTTGTTTCATTCATTTCTTTTATAAATTTACGAGGAATCACTTTATCTAACATTTCAGATAAATGATGTTGTGTGATTCTAAATGGTAAACCATAGCTCGAAGCATAATCCCAAAATAATTCAATGGCACCCCAAGGTGTTTTATCATAACCTGCGAATAATGCTGGATTACTTAAAATGCCTCTCACTGCCATTACACCATCAACTCCGGTGTACTCTGCAATTTTAAATGCATCTTCAAGCGAAAAGCAGTCACCATTTGCAACCACCGGTACACTTACGGTTTCTTTAACTATTTTGATTGCATCCAAATTCACTGGAATAGAGGATCTAGTGTTTTTAGTCCTTCCATGGACAGTTATAAAATCAACACCGCTTGCTTCAACTTGCTTGACAAATGCTATTGTTTCATTGATATCAGCATGGATTCTTATTTTTGTTTCAATGCAAATTGAACTACCATATTTTTTCTTTACTGCTCTAACCATTGATGATACTAAATCAGGTTGTG